>VZTL01077486.1:4639-38147 GCA_013400535.1 Scopus umbretta | reverse complement strand
GTTGACAGCTGCCTGAACATAAGCCAGCAGTGTGCCCAGGTGGCCAAGAAGGCCAACAGCATCCTGGCTTGTATCAGGAATAGTGTGGCCAGCAGGAGTAGGGAAGTGATCATGCCCCTGTACTCGGCCCTGGTGAGGCCACACCTCGAATCCTGTGTTCAGTTTTGGGCCCCTCACCACAAGAAGGACATTGAGGTGCTGCAGCGTGTCCAGAGAAGGGCATTGAAGCTGGTGAAGGGTCTGGAGAACAAGTCTTATGAGGAGCTGCTTGGGGAACTGGGGTTGTTTAGTTTGGAGAAGAGGCTGAGGGGAGACCTTATTGCTCTCTACAACTTCCTGAAAGGAGGGTGTAGTGAGGAGGGTGTTGGTCTTTTTGCCCAAGTAACTAGCAATAGGACAAGAGGAAATGGCCTCAAGTTGTGCCAGGGGAGGTTTAGCTTGGATATTAGGAAAAATTTCCTTACTGAAAGAGTGGTGAAGCACTGGAACAGGCTGCCCAGGGAGGTGGTGGAGTCACCGTCCCTGGAGGTATTCAAGAAACGTGTAGATGTGGCACTTCAGGACATGGTTTAGTAGGCATGGTGACGTTGGGTTGACGGTTGAACTAGCTGATCTCAGAGGTGTTTTCCAACCTTAACGATTCTATGATTCTATGATCCTTTCAAGATGCTAGGGAGGGTAGAGAAGCACTAAAGTACACCAGTAGAGACTCTTCATTGCTGCAAGACTGTGAGAATAGTTTAGATAATGTTTTAAAGTGTCCAGGTACAGCTGATCCTTCCTTGAGGCACAGTGACATCTTGATCTCTGCTGAACACATCTGTTATGATTCTATCACCCTTTACATTCTGGTTAACCAGCACAAAACACTGACCATGTTTACTTTCACACAGACTGAACTAGTTCTCCCCACCTCTTTCACCTTAGCAGAGCCAAAGTAGCCATCTTCCACGATCCTTTTACTCTTAGTATGAAAAAGTCCTGAAATGTTTGCACAGAGGCTGCAGCCACTGATTAAAATTTAAATGAACTTACTAATTTCTCCTAAAATATATCTAATACAGATAGCTAGAAAATCGAGCAAGTACTACTGAAACATGTACTTGCTATAACAAGCTGAATAATTTTCACATGTCCTGTAGAACAGAATGTCAGGGTACTATACAAAATTTTAATTACATAATTAGTTGACTGAGTCATACAAGTTTTTTTTCCTTTAAATTGAGCCCTACTATAGATGTAGCAAACTATTTCCTGATATAGCTTTATTTGGGTGGTTGTTCGTCATGAATTTTGATACCAATAGAAATCTCAAAGGGACCATCCTAGAAATTGTAGTTTGGGGCTCTTTTTGAAGAGGTGATACAGAATGAGGTCATGGTGAGATTTGCATTAGTGATGTAAGCTAGCTTCACATACTGCCAAAGTGCAGTATGACTCTCTTCTGTCATTAATGACCTGCAGTTGACCTAGTGGCTACAACTGAAAAGCCCTGAATTCCATTACCCAGCTCATCTTTGAAATCAATGAATGTTTCCCTGGTCATATATAAATAGCTCAACCCTTTTAATAAGTGTCAGGAAGGGGCCTTCATTTTCCCACGTGCCTCTTTATCATTCATTTAAATGGGCAGAAAAAGAGAGTCCTCTTAGATGCTTCCAGGTTTCCAAAACCTTATTAATGCAAAATGCAAGACACAGACAGACCTCTCTCCCCAGGCAAAACTCCCAACTTGTATCTCTCCCCACTGCATGGGTAACAGCTGTCATTGAAAATGGGGCTTGCATGCTATTCTGAAAATATTCCCACTGAGATTTAATATTAGAGGAGCTATCTGGATTGAGGTGGTAGTCTCTACAAAACCACAATTTACACACATTTAGGAGGACTGGATATGTTAGGCTTGGTTTCAAATTTAGGTTTGCAAGTGAATGCGATAAAGGAATGCTGAGAACACAGCAAGATCTGCATGCCACAGTCTTATGAATCAGAGCAGAAATATGCTTTCTGACTTGTGACTTTTATGTGGTATCCCCTTCTGCCCCAGGTGGGGAGAGATTCAACCATTTAACCTGGAAAAAATAAAAGGCTGCTGGTAAACTCCTCTGAAAGGAGTCAAATACCAATGACACTTTTTTTCAGGATTCTATGATCCTCTCTTCCAAACACTTAACTACTGGGGAGTTGGGGGTGATGGTAGTGGTGGTAAATACAAGTTCTTGTGAGGCAGTAGTGAGACAGTGTGGGCCTTTTTTGCAGTGGATCCTTGATTGTCTAAACACCACAGAGGTGTCCTGTTTTATTCACTACATTATGTTGACCTCAGTCATAAATGTACTAATCCTTGCCTCACTCTGGCAACTTACTCCCTAGGGCATTAAAAAGGTTTTATTTGTCTCTTACTGCACCTCACCATAGTTTGATTAAAACAGTAATTAAAATAGAATAGAAGTTAATTTGTAACAAGTAGTTGCACTGCCTTTCAAGGTATTTTGGTTACTTTCCCTATTAGAAGCTTGATTATATTGGTTGATTTGTTCGGTGCATTTAACTGCAAGTGTTACAAACCACAGATGGCTCAAACTATATGGTCATGAATGTCATTACCACGTTACCTGCCTGAAGCAGTAATGAAAGTCCTTACTAGCAGTTAATCCCTTTCCTAAAAGGATTGCTTGGATTATTATGTCATTCCTGTCATGCTAAAATTTAAAGGGTATGCATTGTTCTTTGTGAGACATAGCTCTGGTTGAAGTCTTACTGATGCAAGAGAAACACAAGAGAGACTGTTTGCCTGAAGTTTGGTCTCCTCAGGTCTAGTCGATGCATGTGACACAATCTGCTACATCCATTAGTTAGAGAACTGCTCCATCTCTAGCATAAATACAAACCTTGGTTCTACAGAACAGTAAAGCAGGTCTTTGTTAAAGTCCAACCCGACTTATTCCTTAAAACAGTATTTACTAGTTTACAAGATTTTTCTGTGACCTCTCCAGCTCATGTTTAATCCCCAAGGCCTTATTTAAAGCACTTTTTGCAACATGGTGGGGATTGTCACTGATCTTCTCTCAAGGGAGGTATCTCAGTTGTGAGTTCTGGCATGTGTATTGTACTAGCCAAGACTTTTATCTAGCTTCTTGTATCAGCTTGGTAACAATACCAGACCCTTGGGCCTATGCAAGTAGCTTAAAGCCACTTCAGCTCCATCTAAACAGGTTTCTAGTATATATAAACATGCCCTCAGCTGGGATTACTAACAAAGCCAGGAAGCAACCAATGTTCCTATCAAGATGAGGCTACTTTCCACTTTCCAAAGTGATGGATTTGCTTGCTCTTCTAGCAATACCTGTCCTCATGCATATATGTATTTTCATAATTCTCATAAATCTGGATGAATGAATCTCCTAAAAAGAAATTTGCAGGGTGAGTAGTCTAGAAAGGCTTTCCACAAAAAGTTTCTGTTGACTTCATGAAAATCTGCTTAAGAGATTTCATTAAAATCTTCCTGCTTAGTCTAGCAGAGTTCTTAAAGCAAAATGGTGAGATTGCGCTTCTGGGCTAAGTTTAGTTTTGTATCCGCAGTGGATTGTGAAATGTTTGCAAGTGAGAGCTCTCCTGAATACAGGTGAAGCTACAAACTCTTCCCGCAGCCCAATGTAGTAAAAAGGTTATCAATTTTTTGTGCAAATTTAAGCTCACGCTCATGTGGACTGAGAGTATCATGATTACTAAATTGGCATTGTAATATCAGAGTCCAGTCAGGGTCATAGACCAAGAGCCTATTGTGTACGATGAATCATAGAAAGGTTTGGGTTGGAAGGGACCTTTAAAGGTCACCTAGTCCAACCCCTCTGCAATGAGCAGGGTTGTCTTCAACTAGATCAGGCTGCTCAGAGCCCTGTCCAACCTGACCTCGAATGTTTCCAGGGATGGGGCATTTACCACCTCTCTGGGCATCTTGCTCCAGTGTTTCACCACCCTTATCATAAAAAATATTGTCCTTATGTCTAGTCTAAATCTACCCTCTTTTAGTTCAGAACCTTTACCCCTTGTCCTATCACTACGGGCCCTACTAAAAAGTCTGTTCCCATCTTTCTTATAAGCCCCTTTTAAGTATTCATAGGCCACAATAAGGTCTACCTGAAGACTTCTCCAGGCTGAACAAACCCAAGTCTCTCAACCTTTCATCACAGGTGAGGTGTTCCAGCCCTCAGATCATTTTTGTGGCCCTCTTCTGGACCTGCTCTGACAGGTCCATGTCTTTCCTGGGCTGAGGACTCCAGAACTAGATGCTGTACTCCAGGTTGGGTCTTACCAGTGCAGAGTAGAAGGGCAGAGTCACCTCTGTTGACCTGCTGGCCATGCTTCTTTTGATGCAGCCCAGGATACCGCTGGCTTTCTGGGCAGCAAGTGCATATTTCTACCAATACCTCCAAGTCATTCTCTGCAGGACTGCTCTCAATCCCTTCATCCCCTAGACTGTACTGATGTCAGGGGTTGCTCCAACCCAGGTGCAGGACCTTGCACTTTGCCTCGTTGAACCTCATGAGGTTCACACAGGCCCACTTCTTCAAGCTTGTCCAGGTCCCTCTGGATGGCATCCTGTCCCTCAGGCATGTCACCTGCAACACTCTGCTTGGTGTTGTCTGCAAACTTGCTGAGGGTGCATTCGATCCTGCTGTCTGTGTCATGGTGAAGATATTAAGCAGTATTTGTCCCATTACAGACCCCTGTGGGACAGCACTCATCACTAATCTCCATCCAGACACTGAGCTGTTGACCACTGCTCTCTGGATGCAACTATCCAGCCAGTTCCTTAGCACCTGAATAGTTCATCCATCTCCCTCCAATTTAGAGAGAAGGATATTGTGGGGGATCATGTCAAAGGCCTTACAGAAGTCCAGACAGATTACATCTAGCTCTTCCTGTGTTCACCGATGCAGTCACTCCATCATAGAAGGCAACTAGGTTGGTCAGGCAAGGCTTGCCCTTGGTGAAGCCATGCTGGCTGTCTCAAATCAGCTCCCTGTCCTCCATGTGCCTTAACATAGCTTCTAGAGGGATCAGTTCCATGACCTTCCCAGGCACAGAATTGAGGCTGACAGGTTGGTAGTTCCACAACATATACAAACAGAACAAAACTTTTCCATGGAGGGCTAGGTTTGCAAATGGTTTTCTGACTTTCACTGCTTAGACCAGGGCTTTAGAAAAGGTGGGGGACTGAGCTGCACTTTCTGTAGTTCATAAGGAGACTTTTATTTCTTTTATATATATGCACATATGTATGTGTGAGTAAGTGTATATAAACAGATGGCCATGTGTGTATGCATATGCGGTGGGTGAAAATGCAGTAATTTCCTATCCATATACTTGTTTTCTTTCTCTTTAATGGTGCCAGGAGTGAAACATCTCCTACTCTTGTTTTCTCTCTTTTATTTTACTCTTTCTTTCTTTCTTTTTTTTAAAAAAAAAAAACAAAAAGCTTAATACTTGCTGCTTCAGGGTTTGATACTGATGATTCCCATTTGGGTGAGATCTGCTCTAAATCCAGAGTGACTTCTAAGTGCACTCTGCAGTAAGCCCAGAAGTTGTGAGTACTTTAAGAACTCACTGGAACTTTTCTGAGTTGGTTCAAATCANAAATATCTGAAAGAGTTTTCAGTAGGTATGCACGTTTGGTAGGAAGGATCCTCCCGTGCATCCGGCGCTGTAATAAAGAATGCCTGCTTTCTAAACTCCAAACTTGAGTCTTGGAAAGTTCTTCAACCGGCTTTTACGGTATCAATAGGACAGCCCTGCTGTGTTTAGATATCCCAGTTCTGGTTAAAAGCAGAAAATGGTAGGCATTAGGAATTGAAATATCCTATTTTTAGATCCTTGCCATGTACACCTGTGGAAAAATACACTGTCATTTAAAATCTTTCCAAATATCAGTAGAAGCCTATACATAGGGGGAAGGTTCTGGCTGGTTTCTTGCTTTGTTGAAATGGTTTGCTTATCTCTGTCCTCACACTCTGATGTGATAAAATGGGAAATGTGCTGAGACACAGCACAGTAAATGTGAGGTTATGCAGCATGAAGTCTAAACTGAAAGCCATACAAGTCTAGGCCTTGAATGCCTGATACCAGTTCAGAAAGCAAGCATTTAGCCTGATTTTTTTTTTCTTCTTTATTACAAGTTTCTAGTTATTTTTGGGCTTGGGTAAAGATTTCATGCAGCTCTTATCAGTGAGAGGCTGGCAACCATAGATAGCACAGTGTGTTCTCCCAGAGTACAAATTGGTTTGGGTAAAGTATTTTGTATTGTTTGTATTCTAACACTTCAAATTAGAGCTGCTTCTCTTGATATAAGGAAACAGACTGTAGCCACCTTTTCTCCTTTTCTAAAACTTGTTTAGTGAAAGCCTACAACAGAAACTTGATTGACTGTGCATCATGGTAAAAATTAGATCCTCAGTTTACTTCTGCTTACTGTCTGAAGCCCATACCAAACTGTTACTTTAAATTCTACTGCTGAAGGTAATAGTTCCTTTAGGCTATTCACACTGCTTGAGAATCAAGCCTTTAAGCTCATTTTGTTGACCTGTTTACATGTTTTCATGTCTTTATGTCTCCTTTGTAAGATGACAAGCAAGATGCAAATTTTGCTTAGGTAAAAGGATACTCGATCAATGAAAGGTCACTTTCCTAATGACCCCAAGGAATTTTGTTTTTTCACTTGGTCTGAGCCAGCATATTGACCACAACTGGTGCTATCAATTCTCTAACATCTCTCATTCATGTTGGTGCTTACATTACAGCTCTTTGCAAATACCTTGGGCCTCTCAACCTGGGATAGTGTTAGTACTGCTTTGCTGTCTAAGCAGTTACATGCAGTTTCCACTGTCAATACTTGAGGGGTTTCTTCCCTTATAGTAAATCTTCCAGTAGCTTCTTATAAAAAGACAGTTGCTGTCACCATCTGGCCTCTGCCTACCACAAACCAGATATTTCGTACAATGATTGCTGCAGTAAGTCTAATAACTTCTAATGCATGCTTTAGAAAGATGGTGAGCCTGATTTAAAGGCCCCAGTGATAATGTGTTTATTACTTCCCGTGCTAAGCTATTCTAACAGTTGATTACTCTAAGATTATAACGGAGTGTAAAGTAATATGGTTGTGACTACATCTCGCAATCTAATTATAGGAAAGAGCATTTATAGCTCTTCAAATTCCTTCTCAGATAAGATTTCTTTGCTATTTGAAGTATTGATTTATTTTTAAATCATTGAGATTTTAAATTGCAATTGACTTCAGATTAAATGACCTGCTCTGTGGCAGGTCTTACAGAAAACTAACACCGATCCCTTTCCAGCAACAAGTACTTTCATTTTGTCAATATATGCCAGCTCTGTTATAGGAGCCACTCTGTATGTATAAATGCCCTCACTGCAGTATTCAGGCTACCTACCAATATGCCAAATGTGTGTCAGCATGGAGAAGCAAAATTCCTAATTTAATACTTGAAAAGATGCCAATAATTTAATTGCTACAGAAACCATCATTAGAAATCATTAACTGTTAATAATGTGTCTAGAAGACTCAAAGCATTACTGATGGTGAACTACCATCCACCAGATTCATTTATATGCTAGACAAGCTTTAAGTATTTATGCAAGAAGATTCAAGGTGACAGCAGAAACACTAAGGGAAAATTATTTTCTAATCCTGCATTTCCTTTCATTTTGCCACAGTTGTTACCACTAGCATTTTAGTTGGAAAGACTCCTTTTTCCAAAATTCAAGTGATTAATTTCTAATGACTAAAGTAATGACTTGCTTGACAAAGCAAGCCTTCATTAAAGGATATTTGTCACCTCTTTATTAATATTTGCACTTCTTCCTGCATAGTGCATAGTTTTACTGATCCATGTCCACTATAACTTATAGGGTTAAATCTTGAGCTACTACGATAGGAACAACAATCTGTATCATAGAAGCATTTAGGAGTTGATGTTGAATCTTCTATGAATTTTTAACAACATAAAAAGTTATTCTAGTAAACCATGCTCCCTTAACTGCAGAAGTCTTTGTTGGAGAGATCTGGAAGGAGATGTAATCATTATCCTGAATATAGAGTTAGATAACTAAGCCTAGACTGCAAATGTAGAACACGGAAGCATGCCCCTGCAATGGGGTAAATGAATTTCTACACCTAAACTTAGTGTAGACTGCAGACACCACATCTTCCCTCACACTAACCACATAACGTACAAGTTTCAAATTCACCTATGAAAGTAGGATTGCAAGTGTACTGTTTTGTCTGTGATAGGAAGTCTCAGGGCCCAAAGTCTGTTTGGAGGAAATACAACCTAGGACCATACTTCTCAGTTGCAGATGGGAAACACAGTTGAAGGCAGGTGTAAATACCAGACACAGTAACCTTGAATGCTGGAAAAATGACTGGAAGCGTGTAGCAGCAGTCTTCAGGTGCCAGTGGCAAATATGGTCACATATTTGTGATGATATACACACATTACTTAACCAGAAAATAATTTTGCATTCTTACTCATTTCAAGCCAAAAGAGCGCTAGATTTAGTAGCCTACCTATCTAACTCCAAGTTTTCATCAGAATTGCTTCACAGCAATAAAGTCAGAAGAGTAATAAAACCATGTAAGTCACTGGGGTTGGCTGCACATTACTCCAGTTCTTCTCTTTACAAGATGATAACCTATGCATTAATTGTTTCTTCTGTGTAATCGGCTGCTCTCCTGACTTGATGCACTTTTGTAATGCACTGATATCTCAAGGCTGTGCATATGTATTTTCAAAGTAGACTTGTCTGCTTGTATTAGCCTTCCATAAAATTAAGATGTATTGCTAAATTTATTGTTAATATTAATGAAATAGTTGAGCAGATGCTTTGGTTCTTATCCTGCTCTTTACTGTCATTGCTTATTTCATTATAGTTTGTTTTTTTTCCATAGAAAGTGAACATAAATATCTTTCTATCCAAGTAGATGATGATATAGTGGGAAGAAGTGATTGAGTATTTAAACCTGGCTGTCCTACTTGGAAAAGAGAAGTTGTGAATTGTCCTGCCTATCAAGTCAACAATAAAATGTCTGAATGTGCCAAACTGTCAGTCACACAGGAAGCAGCTGTTAGTATGAGGAATCACAGAACTTGTAGGAAACATGTTTCTTATTGATGACAGAGCAATTTGTTTAAAAAAAAAAAAGTTGTTCTTTTGAAAAAGCTTCATCTGGTAACATTTTCAACAGGTTTAAACCTCTCTGTGTATAAACATTCTGCTTACGTGAATCTTAGGAAAGCTTAAAAAATGCTATCTAAAAATGCCAAGCAAAATAAATATATTTTTGCTTTTAGAATAATAACTGTCATGAAAACTAGAATAAAAGAAAGTATAAAAAACTTATAGCTGATATGATGATCAAAAAAGTCCACCTGAATGACTTAATACCTACAATGCCTCGTCCTATGAAGAAAACACATCAAAATTGCACAAAACAAAGTAAATACGGCATGCCCTTTTTGCAAGAGAACCAAACCAGTTAGTCACGATTTTGTTGGTAGGATCTTCAGCTGGAACTCTAAATCATTGCTAGAAATAATGAGTTGAGGACTGAGAAAGATGCAATTCAAAATACGTAAGACCAAGGATAAAGGAAACTAGCAACAAAGCATCAAAAGTAAATATAGAAATTAACACAGGATCATCACNGGGTTAAACCACAACACCTGTTTTATCTGGAAAGAATCATGCCGCATGAGCCAATCCTTAAATTAAATCCATCAGTATTTAACATGGAGATTCTACATAATGTGTGTATATCAATAACTTAAGGCTTTTGAGATTATTGGCAGTTTCTCAAATGGAGCAAAAACGCATGCAGACATCCAGTCTATCTGAACCATAAAAGCAAGCAGGCCTACTGTTGACCAAGAGATGAATTCACTTGTATTCAAATGTTTTACCCAAGCTCTGTCTCTGACCTAGAAACAGCTTTTGACTGATCAGTTGTTGCATTAAGTATCCAGTGGTTGTGGAGAAAATTATATACCAAACATTCCCTAGCTATAGTTTAGAAAGTGTTGAAGTAAAGTTTTATTTCTGGAAATGTATAATCTTCTTACATTAGCCTTCTGTGCTTGTGGAAAGGATTACTTGCACTGAGTAGCTGGGTCTATGACAGGTTTGCAAGAAGAGAGTGGCAAGAGTGTTGTATGCTCCCAAATTGCCTCCCCAGTTGCTAAGTAACAGATGTTCAGCTCTCAAGTGACTGGAAGCAGCTCAAGGAAACTGCTGACTTCTGTACAGCATCCTTGGACAGCCTTTCTAAAAGGTTTAATAGTGAGGAAAGCCAAAGCCTGCTGCTCTGAAAAGGAAATGTTTTATATATACATCAATATAACATGTTTTGAGTGTGGTGTTTAAGATATTTTATGTAACACATTGTTGAGGTTGAAAGCAACCACATCAGGAAAACATGGTGTTTCCTTCCACGGGCAGGAAGCAATTCTTCTGCAGGGGAGGTTGGTGGTTGTGCGCTATGTTGTCTGTAGGCAAGTCTTAGATGCCAGGCAGAGCTGGCAGTACTACATTTATGAAGGCTGGGAATGTGAGCCCTTTGCTTGCTAGCACTTTAGCTCATGCCTGAATCATGCAAAGTATAAGAGTTCTTACTTGCCATGTTGATGAGTAGTTAAACTGTTCAAATTTATTCAGCAAAACATGTATTGTGCCATAGTTAAACAATGGTTACTTCTTCAGAAAACTCTCCCATGATAAGTAAATATAGAAATCACATTCTTCATATGTCATTGATGCCTGATGCTCTTGATTAGCTTAGATACTATCACTTGTAACACCTTTTTCCATACAAAAAAAGCCCCCCACATTTCTCTTACCATCATCCATAGTATATGATAGTATGGCACCTTCCTGCATCAGTGTGATTGAGCTAGTATCTCTCCCCATCTTTGCAGGGCACCTCTGCAATTGCTAGTCTTATCAAATATTCATTGAAGGCCACAGGTATTGTTCAGTGACTTTAGTGAGCATCAGGTCAGCTCTTCCTGAGAGTCCCCATTTACAAAAGGTAATGACAATCTGGGTTTTAGCAGAAAACTTTGCAGCTGAGAAGATTTCTTGGTTTTCTGGTATATGAGTGCAAAACTGCACCTTTGAAGCATTTGGTAAGGTAGCCACCTTACCAAAAAACAACATAATTTAGATCCCAAGTAGAACAGCAGCTCACCACACAAGGTGATAAAAGCTTCTGCTGTTGCACTGACTTCACAGCAAAAGAGAATTAAAGACTATAGGGTTTTGTGAAAAGGAGTGAAATTAATTTAATCCTTGTATCTCAGATTGAAATCTCATTCTGCAACACCACTCGGGTGATTGAATCAGACACAGCTGAAAAGGGAGGAATGTAAAAAACTTTAACTCTATGGGTAATAAGAAACTCAGCTTTTCAAGGACGTGCCATGAGTCCATTCCTAAGTGTATGTACACCAAATAAACAATCAGCCACCTACAACTCCAGAAGAAAAACAGAACTGTGCTTTGCAGACCTGTTGTTCTATTGTAAATTTCATTAAAACAAATGCTCTCTATAAATACCATGTACACGAAACAGCACACACTTCTTGTGGTGCAGTCAGCTATTTATTCCAGTTTAGTGAAACGCTTCAGCCAGCATGTCATCAGATTTGATGTGCGTGTGAGATAAAGGGCTTTGTGCTAGACTAGAAGAAAAGCTAACCTATCTACTACTGCAGTAAACTGATCCAGATTTAGAAATTAATATATGGTAGCCTAAGATGCTATGGATATATTCTTGCCTCGCCTGTAAATCACACTTGTGAATGCACTTTGATTCTCAAGGCCTAATGTAAAGTACATTGAAATTAATGTAAGGGAAGTATTTTCTTTGGGCTGTAGTCATGAAAGTATACAATCAAACTGCTCCAAAGACCATGCTATTAGCTACCTGAAAGTGAAGTGATGGAAGAATTTTTTTTTTTTAAATTAATTCATAAGAGAGCATTGTGAAGGATGAACATAACTAACTTGAGCAAGATGATTGCTCTATTTCCATGCTCTGGAAGAAACATAGAGCACTCCTTGGTGCATGACCTGAACATAAAAAACAATTTCCAATACAGCTGTCATTCATTCTGGCTTGCATTAGTTACAAATGATATGTATTTACCTATGACAAGGGATGCTCCCTATTGTTATCTCCTTGCCCCTCAAAAACCAGTACTGACTGGTGTTTAGTTGCATCTCTTGTTTAGTGGCTAAGAAGGAGTAGCTGTCCCTATACTGCTAGTCAAAAACTTGATAAGCTCATTCAGACATTAGACATGGAAGTGTACACAACCTGTAAGCTATAATTTGATGCATCTTTTGCTCTAAGGATGCTGCAGTATATTCTCTAGACATCTACTGAAAAATTGCTTCCAGACCTTGGGTATGGAAAGGAATGGAATCCAAACATAACTGAATCTTTTGTGAGAACACTGGTGAATAAATTGTTTGATAGTAACAAAAAGTTCTGCTCTAACGCACACATTGTGTGAAATGAAACATTTCTGTGGCCATTTTTTGTATTGGGAAAACAAGTACCAACATGACTTCACAGGCAATGTAACTCCAGCTGAGCAAAACGCTTGAGTGTGTTCTTAATTTTAAGCACATTAATAGATCCATAGCCCTTCAATTGCTGGGTTTTATTACTGTGTAAAATCCTGAGCTCCTTTCTCAGAGCTTTTGCTTCTTATTTCTTCTAATCAGGCAAAACTGCCAATAATTCCATAACACACTTGAGGTGTTATGCAAGCTATTTATAGATGCTTTCAACAGAAATAACTTGGACAAATCTATCACGCAGAGACTTCCAAGCAGTAGCAGTAGGGTGCAAAGTTCCCTCTGCATCTTTTCTGTGAATTCACACTAGACATTGGAGAAGCAAGTCTTATATGTATAATATCTTCAGAAGATGATGGATGTATTTAGCTAGAACCACCTACTAAAAATAGATCTTGGGTTCTTTTATTTTGGCACAGAAACAATGAGATGTGGGATGAGGAGAAAGCCTGAGAAACTCTGCATCAACTGCTCCCAGCTGAGCCCAGAGGCAAGCCTGCAAAGTTGTATCATCTCAAGTTCTCCAACCAGGGGTTTACCTAAAAATGTTTGAAGACTTACTTATTTTCATCTTAAGTTCCTAAGGAAATGCATCTTATGGGGTTTTGACACTCATTTTCTCATCATGCTCTCAGTAATCTTTGTACTTGGTAAAGTTCAAGCAGGTTTGATAAAGGAACAAAGGACATTAAATTCCTATAAGGTTCCTGAAAATAAGTAGCCAAAGAGAGAAGAGTCAACCTGTTAAAGATGCTATATGTGCAGAATTTAATCTATTTTTTCACAGAGTGGAAGGCTGCGCTGGCATGCTTTAACATAAGGAAACCAACATGGAAGAAAGGTATTAAAAACTTCCAGTCATGGGAAACTCTTTAATCCCTTTGTTGCATCAAAGCAGCCAACCCTGAAACAAACTCTTTGGAAATCACATCCCTAGAATTGTTGTCATCTTTGCCATAGATCTTTTTATGTTAATTTACCATCAGTTTCAATCCATGCAATAGTATCAGTAGGAGAATGGAGATATCTGTTCCAATGAATAACCTTTCCTTCTTATTCTGTACATAAATAAATCACTTCTAGCAGAAAAAAAAATTAAAAGCTTCTCAATATCTCTAGTTCAGTTCCAATGTACAAGGTATACATAAAAATGTGGACTGGGCAACAAATGGTTTAGTTTCATTCAAACTATTTTACACTCTTTCAAATTTCTTTGTCATTAATGCATCCATATCTAGCAATGAAATGTGACTGTGGTTTTGCATTTTCAAGCATTTTTTTTTCTCCCTAGCAGACTCCTTGGGCAGTATCTGACTAAGGCTTTAGTTTGATTGCTAGATTTATAGTCTCAGAGTCAGTGTGAACTGCATGCTCAGAGCACATTTGGACAATCAAGTAAGTCAAAGTTCCTACATGAAGAAGTTATAAAAGGTGAAGAATGTCTAAAGTTGATATAAAACACTGTTCGAATTTGAAATAAAACCCATTTGAATGTTAGAGTTCCTTTCATACTCCTGTCTGTCATAACTAAAGGAAGGTGATTGAACACTTCTCTTCCACTGTTTGTAATGCTGGTGCTTGTCTATTTGATTGCAAAACCTAGTAATGTTTTAGATGAAAGATGGGAAGACAGATAATGTTTGCAAGACATATCACAATAAAAAACTAATGTTCTTGTTAAGCTGATCTTGGTAACAAATAAAGAGGCAGAGAAAGATCGAACTTGCTAACTTAAAAGCAAAACTTGAGCTCCTCCACAATAAAGGGATCTCTGGACCCTGTCTCTTTGTTCAGCCACCTCAGTCCAGAGAAGACTACAGTTTACAATACTATGTTCTGCAGAGATGGTCATCCAAAACGTATTGAAAATTTCTGATGTTGTTCAGCTACTGGTTGTGTATTCAAACTATCTGTATGCATCACTGCAGGGTTGTCCATACAGAAGCAGAACAGTAATTTATCTGATTTAGTAATGTATCTTTCTGCTCAGGGCAAAGCTAAGTAGAGGAAATTCTACAATAAGCACCTACTGATGAGGATAGTAGAAAGTATTAATTATGAAATGAAAAGGACAATAACTAATTTTTCCCATCATTAGCCTTTGCTTTTATGAATTGGGAATAATTACAAAAAAGGGTGGGAACAAGAACATAGATGGGCTATGTATTGACATGGAAAGTTCAGTGTGACTACAGCTTCTGCATTATAAATGAGCTAACTAGTCATTGCCTGTACCTACAACTTCGTCACTAGAAAAGTATCCCACAGGAGATCTTTCCTTCCGATCTTCCACCCTTGCATATGGCCAGGTAGGCAGTCTGAGCTAAGCTTCAAGAATGAGGGCAAGCCCTTGTCCCTAGAGCTGACTGTCAATATTATGTGCTTGCTAGTTTCCTCCTGGGATTCCATCTGCTATGAACTCAGGGCTGCCATTCAAGAGGAGATCCAGGCACAGACCACAGAAGAGTTCTTTCCAGAAATTACTCCAGTAGTGTGAACACAGACCATACCCTGCTTGGAGTGCTTCATCTCAAACAATCCAACATCCAAAAGCCTTTAGGCTGCTCCATGGCACCTATGTCACACAGCATACCCACAGCACTTGTCTGTGAAACAGCGTTTCACCAAACAGCAGCACAGCAGTCACTATTATTTCAGTCCCTGTGAACTGAAAAGGAAAACCAAAAAATGACTAATAGTCATTTTAGTTACTTTGCTGAGATACATTCTAGAAGAATGTGACCTGATTAAACATGAGAAGGGAATCTTGGTATGTGAGAAAGATGTTTCTGTTTTCTCAAGAAAGAATGAGATGTGAACTACTATTCACACAGTTGTACAGTAAGTGCAGTGATGGGACTAGGGCCCAGATTATCTGCTCTCAGATCTAAGGATCTACTCAGTGGAGTTCTAGCAGTTGCACATCTAAAGATTATCATAATGTGTTGGGGTAGATGCAGGCATAATCTTAGGATACCTAGCTATCATGTCACTATATCGGGATTACCACAGCAGGCAGGATCACATAGTTGTTGTCTGATATGTAAGCAAGGCTGATGTGTCCTGATTGCGCCAGACTTCTGCCTAAACGTGGTGCAGGTGCCTGCAGTCTGCCTCTGCTGGACTTGTGTATGTCTGTCTTGGTGTGTTTGTCTTAAGGCCAGCACATTGCACCTGCTATATCATCTGTGACAGTCTTGTTGGGCTCACTGCTTGTGTGTTGCACACTTGATTTGCACATATGCAGTGGTGTCTGTTAAAGGACTCGGGCAGCCTGCTCACGGGATCTGTGCTGATAACATTTTTAAGGAAAGAAAAGAATAACTATTAGGGAGTGGTCACCAAGTGCTTTTAAATCTAAGCCAGTACCCCGAAAATCCACACCTGTGTGTTCACTTTTTGTAGAAGTAGACACTCTGTGAACTAAAGTAGGAAGTTGGTCTTGTTTGTGTTTGGATGTAGAGAACTGATGTGTGAGGGGTCCATACTGCCTTCTTTTCACCCAGCTCCCGCTCAGGCAAACTATTACTTTCTTTATTAGTTTTACTTTTAGGTCCTCGCTTCCGTGAGCAATATGCTAAATTGGAAATGTGGTTTAACCCCAGTCGGCAACTAAGCACCACACAGCCGCTCACTCACCCTTCTCACCCCAGTGGGATGGGGGAGAGAATCAGGGGGAAAAAAAGTAAAACCTGTGGGTTGAGATAAAGCCAGTTTAATAGGATAGCAGAAAAAGAGAACATAATAATGATAAAAGAATATATAAAATAAGTATTAGCCTTCCAATTGCTCACCACCTGCTGATCGACGCCCAGCCAGTCCCAGAGCAGCAATCGCTGCCCCCCAGCCAACTCCCCCAGTTTCTATACTGAGCATGACACCATATGGTATGGAATAGGCCTTTGGGCAGTTGGGGTCAGCTGTCCTGGCTCTGGCCCCTTCCAGCTTCTGGTGCACCTGGCAGAGCATGGGAAGCTAAAAAGCCCTTGACTGGTATAAACACTACTTAGCAACAACTAAAAACATCAGTGTGTTATCAACATTATTCTCAGACTAAATCCAAAACACAGCACTATACCAGCTACTAGGAAGAAAATTAACACTGATTTAAGCTGAAACCAGGACATAGATTAAAAAAAAAGAAAAGAATAAAAAAGAGACATCTGAAATCAGTCCACTTGGCTAGCAAACACTTGGTCCTATTGCAAGTCTGAGTTTGTGCTACAGTGTCAGACCTGAGCTTGCATTCTATGCCTCAAGGGCAGTAGAGACTGAGCATTAGTTGTAGCATACTCTGACCTGACAACAGCTGACCCTGCAGTGATGATCATAAGCTCCCGCTAATCATGAGCAGAAAGTGACAGGCTGTGGCTCTGATCCTTCAGTCCTCATTGCTTCACTAGGAAGGCAGAGTGAGTCCCCGTGTTTTGCATTATTATGCATCTTGAAAGCATTAAAGAGATGATAGAATCTCAAAGCAGCTTTTCTCTCTCATCTCCATAGACAGGCTCTGTTCAGTATGCTCTCTACAAATTATGTGCATTTAAATATGAAATGTACTTGGTTCATCAAAAGAACATTCTTTTAAAAGCCATAAAACAATTAATATCATATGCATGCATGTGTAGAAGAACATAGACACCCCCAATCACACATACGTGCACTAAAAGCCCATTTTACTTTCCAAATAACTTTTTAAAATACAAAATCAAGCATACATTTTAGTCTCCACTGTAATTATAATCAAGTCTTCTTCTAGGAAGATAAAAAGATAAAAGTGGGAATCAGGAGAAGGGAAATGTTACAAGCCTTTTCATTAGGGTTTTATGTATTTAAAGAATTTACATTTTTAACCAGGGGCAAATTTATTTCATATTACATAAGCTCTGAGGATCCTTTGGGATAAACAACATGAAAGCTGTCATTTTAGAACAATCATCTATTTTCTGTTTATTGAAAGTTTGCTTTTTTTGCCACGGTGTTTTGCGTGTGGCTGGAAATATTTGTTCAAAATTATAATTGTCAAACAGCTTGTTCTGTTTGGAATTGATTTTTAAAGAGAGCTGCTTCTGTTATGAAAATAGAGGGAACAGTGCCAGTTGGTTTCTTTGGGCTGCAGGTTACAACCTGGGAGATTGCCTGCCTTCTCTAAAGCTAGGTGGAAGGTCCCATAACAATGTGCCTACCAGCCTCATGCAAAGCCAGAGAGGAAAACTTGCCATGATTTTCAGAATTTGAGGAGAGGGAGCCTGAAACCTGTGTGTGGAGAGCTGTGGAGAACTTGACTTCAGTGTCTGTAATTCAGGTTTAAGGTCATGGATGGCCACTCTTTTTCCATGGGAACTAACTGATTCTCATACGGAATTAGTGGATGGCCTCATTCTACTTCCCATCAAATAATACTTGCATCACTGCTACTGCAAGGCCAATCTGGACTGAATCTTTGGGGCTTTTTGGTTTGGAATACTCTTTAAATTGTACAATCTGACGTCAGCTTGTAGAGGGGCGTGTTGGCAATTTTTTATCCCTAGCCTTAGTCTTGGGTCAGGAGCATGGCAGCCACCCAGGATCTGCATTTGACCGGGTAGCACAAAGTAATGCAAACTGAATTTTTACCTTTGGCCCATTGTGCTGAAGCTCTAGCAAGAGTCATCTTATCATTGCAACTCTTCTCAGATACTATGTCTAGCTGTCAGGCCCTGTCCGTGTGGATATTCAAGTACCTGCTGTCAGTTAAAGGGGCTTAAAAATCCTGGTTGATGAAAGAGATGCACATCAGCAGATTCTAACCTTCTGAAAAAAGAAGCCTCCTGATTACTGCAATGAGACTGCCTCCTATGTGAGTAGTCACTGGATGTAGAAGTATGGATATCCTAAAACTTTGCTCAAGCACAAATTGAGACAGCACTAGGATCAACTTCACATCTTGCTGGTTACTTGCAGATCTGTAACTTACCTGCCTCTGTCTGAGTCCCATTGATCCTTATTGTGTTGGCCATGGGAGCTGAAAGTACTAGGATTTTTGTCCATGTTTTGCATTTTAATATTAATAGCAGAAAAATATTTATTGTCTCAACAACTATGACTTTTCTATTCAGTCCAGCAGAAACAGAGAGGAATAAAGTCCCCTCCTCAACTCAGTGATGGCTTCTCAGTAGGGTATTAATATCTTTGAGATAGCACAGCATTAGGGCTGGGGCAGGCGGAACATGAATTTGACATTTCTTAGTCCAAGAATAATATTCTGCTTTCTTAAAGACACAAATTATTTCTGTCCTTGCCTTCAGTCTAGATTTAAGGTAAATCCATTTGTATGTCAATATGCAGTTCCTGGGCTTTATGCTCATTCTAAGACTGTTGTTACTGTGTAGCAGTATTGATAAAAACCACTGAGTTTAGGTGTCCTTGGAGCAATCCCCTTAACCTGAAATTATTACTAGTCCTTCCTCCTCCAAGTAAGTGTTTGCTGTCCAATAAGTTCAACTTCTTGTTTGATTTTTGGATACTGTGAGTTGTGATAATTCTTTCTTTAACAGTTTTCTGTTTAATCAGTAAATGTAGAACACAACTATTAATTGTGGTTGTTAATACAGACCTTCCAAAAGTCATCGGCAGAGGTTGCATGTAATTGTAATTGTTCTTGTTCTGTGGACTCAGAAGTCACACCCAGAAATTCATTGCAAATGGTGAATTTTGTGTAGATTTAAGAGGATCAGTAAGATCTCCAGATGTTGTTTGTTTGAAACCTGTGGTTCTTTTGATGGACCCACTGCTATGTGTTGCTCCCGAATGCCCTAAGAGAGCTGACAAAATATTTAGACATTTTGGAAAGCAGTAACTTTCACACCAGTAAAAGCATTAATTAAATTCTGAGGTAAGAAAACAGAGTTAATAGTGTCTTTCATTATTACAAAGCATCCTTGGGAACCAAAATATCAATGCAAAAATCAGTAGCAGGATGATCCAGAAGGCTTAGTGCTGTTGCTAGGCAACCCTTCACATTAGCTTTAAGGCACTTGTATTGTGATATGATTGGGATAGAAATCAGAGTTGCAGTTTTCTTTAGAAAAAAATAACAATGAACATGTTTGTTGGCATTTTGTGGGAGATGGGTAAGGAGATTGATCTAATATGTACTGCAGCTAAATACAAGGCTTGAAAAGAAACAACTGTGTTCACATAGTATTGTTTTACAGAAAAGTTGGCATGTAGCCATTGACATGTCCTCACCTGAACAGTACTGAAAACAAGACCACTTTGCTGCTTTCAAAAATAAATGTTTCAAAAGTTATTTCCATGGAGGAAAATTATTAGTCACTATGCTGCTCTTACCAGCAAACTGAGGTACAAAATAGAAACTGCAGATGCTGTATACTTGTAGCTAAATACGTTATTCTTGGAGGAGATTATTCCAACCAGTCTTTGCTAGGTGACAGTGAAACTGTGATTTAGCTCTGGAGTTTAGCAACTTGTACTGGTTTCATGAAGTGTATACTGTAGGCAATGTAATGACTGCAGCCTACCTTCCACTTACACAAGAGTAACATATTGCTCTCAACATTTAATGGAACTATGGAAAGGAGAAGTTGAAGCTAAGTTAATTAACAGCCCTTTTCCATCATCTTTTTAATATCTTATATTTTCTTTTGTCACATTTCATTTTTGGTGCACTCCTAACTGAGTTTTAGAGCTGGGGATGTATTTTATTGCAACTGTTAATCCTGTAAAAACATAATCCTCAGCTATTTAGAAAAGCTCTGCGAACTGTTGTCTTGGAATAGTAATAAAATAAGTCTCCTACTGCAATATATAGAAAAGACAGCCTTTGGGTACGCATGACGAAGTCTTGGATCCACGGACAAGCCAGAAGATTTGAGTTATAGGTGACAAGTAACAGCACATGGGAATACTTAAGATATTCTCTTCTTCATCCTTTTGAGCTCAAGTCTTTAAATGCAACACTATTTCCCACACGGACAACCTTTTATTGGAAAACATGAAGGGTTTTGCAAATGAGATTGAAAATCATTGCTTCAGTGAATAGGCCCAAGCTACTTATGCACTCTCTTCCTCTGCAGAGACAGCATCTTCCACATTGGCAGCTTCTGTTGCTGGAACAGTGAACATTTTGTTCCCTACCTGGCATTTCAGTTCATTTATGAACTGAAAATGATCACAGGAGGCACTTATAATATTAGATGTTCCTTCTCAAATGAAACAGGCTAATACATATCACCAACCTAAGAAACAAATTGGAAGCTATTTCTGATTTCATTTTTTATCTTTTAAGGAAAGCATGATCAAAGGAGCATCTATATTTCTTTTTGCATTATGGATGATGCTTTGGAATTAGGGCTGGTGAGTGTTTGGAATTGCTTTGCCAAGAGGCTGTGACACAGGTCAGTAGCCACCTTGCTACTAGGGACCTTTAATGAGATTGCCACCATGCCATTTGCTGTAATGATCTTTACATGTGAACAGAGATTTTCTCCTAACTGAAGCATATCTGTCCATTGAATGCTGGAGACCTTTTGCTATACTGAGCTTTGAGTTACTAGAAACATATGTTAGAATCGAAGCTCTAAATTTGTTACAAAAGCCTGCAGTCATCCCATCTTCTGTAACCTTAAGAATGTCTTAATTGCATTTCCTTTAAAAATCAATACATAAGAATCCTTCCAAGGGCCATAAAACTGTGGTTCAAACCATAGAAGCCCACGAGTGTCAGACTGCTAATGGAGCAGATCTAGCTCTATGCCCATGTCATGGACCTGATTCTTCTCTTACACAGCTAAATTTCTGTGATTTCTGCTCTTGCTTTGTCCCCTATAAAGAAAGAATCCATTTATCAGTGGATTACTGTTAGGTGATTTATGCTGCTCTTCCCAACACATCACATTTCAAAATAGAGTATGGCTGTAAGGCTTCATAAGGACAGCCATGAAATATTTCTGTACAAAATAGGAACACTGTTACGTGGCAAGTTTTAATGTTTTTTTCCTGACCTTCATCACTTTTCTTCCTGGATTTGATTGCACTAGATAAAATCCCCTACTAGCACATGGAGGCCCAGCTATGTCCTTGGCATTCCCCATGCATGGCTCTGCTACTAACAGGGGAGTGACACTGCTTTTGACAGCTTTGCCCTGTAGTTTTTTTTCTGTGGACTATATTTGTACACTTTAGTCTGTAAGCCATAAGAATTATTTGTAACATGAAATTCTCCTTGACTTTCTCATGCAACAGAAAAATTAGTAAAAGTCTCAGATCAGTAATATGAAATAAAGACCAACTATCCCATGCCATGCTTTAAAGAGCCAGGCAAGCAGGCAGACACTCAAACAACAAACTGTCTTGCTCAGGTATGCATGCTGCATTGTATTTTGTATTTTTATACACAGCACAGCATACTATCATGAGAGATGAGTGGTGCTGGCTCAAGCAATCCTGTAGGTCAGTGTGATGTACTGTAAAATGCCATAGAAAATGCTAGTGACACTCTTGTCAAAGGAAAAGGTTCAGTGACGCTACGCTTTTCAAATAAGACACTACTCTGGATATCACATTTTGAATGAGGTGGGGTATGGCGAGTTCTGTGTGTGAAATGAAAACAAAGACTCCCACGTATCCTCATATAACTGAAGGTATCAGTATAGAAGAAACCTATAGGTAAAACAGAACAGGCCTATACTAAAAACCTTGCTAGATTTTCATATGAGTAAACCTGTTGGTCAGAGCAACTTGTAGGTTTCAAGTTGGAAGTAGCTCTTTGAGCATCCCTGCCGACTGAAAGGGATGTAAGCGGGAATAGGTGTGTACTCATGTATTGCTAGAATTAAGATAGCATGAGATAGCTGGAGCTGCTGAAATGAACACTGCTGTGCTGCCCAGAGACCTCCCATTTCTTCAGCATAGCCAAGTACAGTATAATGGCATATCCAGAGATCCTCTTCAGGTTTTATGAAGACTGGTTGTGAAAAGATTTTGATGTGGAGATCATATGGCCAGGAACTGAACTTGTATAAGACATGCAGCTATAACATATAATTTTAATTTTTTCCTGGTGCTTGAAACTACTCTGGAGCAGCAGCAGGATAACTGATATTGCTTCTGACTGACTTATTTCAGTCAAGGTTTTATCACGATACCAACAGAGTGAAAATCCAATAAATAGAATTTGTCTCAATGTATGACTAGGGGCTGATGAGTTTAATAGGACAGAGTTTATTTTTAAGCTACCTTCATATACCACATGGACAATTTTTTCTTCTCACTCCTACACAGTATTTCTAATTTGTTCCTACCAAGCTGTGAAATCTCTTTGTTCTGCACCTTCACCCCTGTCCTACACTAAGTGCAGGCAGAACCTGCTGTAGACTTTAATTTGGACTATAAAACTACAGAATAGATCCCCTTTCTGTCCTCTGTAAGCAGCTGAGCCAGTACCCTCCCTGTCCTTCAAAAGAAGCCATAAACACTTAGCACTTCACAGAGTTTTCCACACAGAAATACTTTAAGGTTAGGTGAAAATACGAAGATGGCAGGCAGATGCATGGGAAATCAGTATACAATGATTTGCCAGGCACATGGAGCACTTTTCCAAAAGACTCCTTCTAGCAATGGGGTTGCTTCTGAAAGTAGGGTGAACAGGCCAAGCTGGAGAGAATAAACTGAGGAGTTAGAGTTAAAAAAAAAGTAAGAAGAAAGGAACATATTAAAGGAAAAGCTGATTTAAAATTGAAGATTCAATTATCTTTTCTATTATCTATACAATATATGCAATGTATGGAATTGGCCAGGCCAGATCTTGAGGTCTGGTCTCTAACTTTTCTCCGGCAAACTGAGAGGGCCAGACTTCTGCATTAATTACTGAACATAACATATGAAGCACCTAGCAAAATAGAACTTTATCCACTTATCAGGTAGTAACTGAAAATACTCCTGTATCTCCAAGTATTTCCCTCAGATATTAAAAAGAAAAATAAATCCATGAATAATAAATCCTTTCCCTGCTTTGTTCCTGTTACTGTTCAGAGGTAGCTTATATCAGTTCAGCTCTGCCCTGTTGTATTCTCTGTGAAGTGCAAAAGAGTGGCAACATTGCCATCAACATTCACCAGCCTCTGTACTTAGTTGACCAGTGATTAAAAGAAGATTAAGCCAAGCTTCTTCACTCTACAACAAAATCCACAGTGCATTAGCATTCTGACTGCAAAATTTAAGAGAAAAGGTTAATATAAAACTCACAGTTGAGATAGCAAAGAATATTAGAGGTGACATGTTGGCCATGAGCTCTGCTTTGGGCTCTGGGGGAAAAAAATAGAACAAGGTTAGTTCTAACCTTGAAATTAACCTTTTTTCTATTTTTTTTCTTCAGCCAGAAGAAGACCTACAGGCCAAGATGTCGCCTCTAATTTTTTGTGTGTATTTCAAACATATACTTGGACCCCATTTTTATGGTTTAGTCTTTGGAGTTATCCAATATAAAGTGGCCACTGTGCTCATGAGTCTGTTTTACTGGGACTAGAGGAAAGATTATTTGTGGGCTGGTTTAGAATTCTTGCTTTGTTTCAGCTGAACCTAATGCAGTTGTCTAGAATTCACCAGGCTATTTTTTTCCTGTGGCCCTACTATTTTTTTTTTTCCTGGCTATTTGTTCCTTGTCATTTGCAGTAATCTGATTTCATTTGTTCAACTTTTGGCATAGTATCCTAATATAGTCAGCTGCTGCAATGAATATGTGGAATTTCTGCAATCTGACTAAATATCAATAGACTATTGAACTTTTATATTATGCATACTTGTAATCAAGTCAACTGCTTGAAAATTTGCACATCTATGCATTTAGATGTGGAAAAAATAGTCTGTGTTCATGTAATTAAAGTCTATGTCATAATACTTATGCACAAAAGGGCCAAATTAACATTTTACAGGCAAGTTTAATTCCAGTACTTCCTCTTTGTTTAGTGCTTGACCTTGCAACCTGAAAGCCATTTGTAATGTAATTTTTTTTACTCATCATATCCACAGAAAACTGAGATGCATAACCATCTGTGGTCACAGGTCCTAGCTGGTGAGGTATTACTTGTTAATTAGGCACAAAACTAAAGGTGGAATAAGGGAGGGGAAGCAAAAGCTACTGAGCTTTCTCAGCACAAACTCTGTATCAGGATAGGAGCTGTGAGGAGACAACATCAGGGGCCTAAGGTAGAGGAGGAGGTATCACTAGGAGGCATAAAGAGCCAAGGGTTAGAGCAAGGTGGGGACTGAGGAAGTGTAAGTCTAGTTAGAGAGACAGGTAAGGGGAAAGAGATGTTATCAGTGAGGTCACCACCACCCAAAAGTTGCCTAGGTTAGTCATACTCTGCTTCAAGCTCTGATACTGCTCTTCTGTGTTACCTTCCATGCTTGCTTTTCATCTGGTCAGCATTAATCAAAGAAAAGATGATGTCTATGTCAACAATTAACTTGGTCAACATGGGGTCAGAGAGGCTGAAAGCAGATGAAACAGGCACTTTGATGAGAAAGTGTTTGCCACTATTGGAATATGAATGATCAGAATTGTAGCTGAAGAAGAATAATTATGCTGGAATTGGTCCATTTAGAAAATAAATTTAAAGTTGTAGAATTTACAATCTACTCTCTTCATATATTCATGGCACGTCTGAGTTTTCTCTACCTTCTACACCTAAATAATACGAAAAGGAGAAGGCAGAAGAGTTTTAAACATGTGCCCAGTAAAATTACAATCTGCAATGACTGCCCAAAGCACAATGCCATCTTTGTTTATGCCACCCACAGAATCTTTGGCCTCATGTTCTCTTTTGACTTCCGTCAAAATTTCCATCCAGGCCTAGATTTCTTGCCTATCGAAACAGAAAAGAAGTGATGAAATAAACAGCTTTGTGCCACTTCTACACTTTAACTTCATGGCTGCTTGTGGTCTTGCACAGCTTGCAGCAGGAAAGAGATGTACCGTAGTTCATATTGTGACAACCACAGCCGTCACTAGCCATTGTGGTGGCCAAGAACTGCAAAATCATACCAAAGCCCCAGTCCTACTCCTAGCAAGGAAGAGCCCAGGTGAAAGATGAGGGGCGTAGAATTGGGTACAGTGTTTTGTCTTCACATACAGGAACTTAAAGTCCAGGGAAGGTTTCTTGCCAAAGACCAGAAGTGCAGTGCTGACTTTTTAATATCACCAGTAGAAAACACGCCTTTGCCACCAAGAATTAAGAGTCTTGATACCCTAGATTGTGCAGCTTCTCACTGTGCCTCACTTCCCACTGAAATAACTCATTGTTCTCTCTATTGCAGCACAGACACTAACCTCACCAAATCAGGCACCTCTTTCTTTCCTTTTTGTTTCCAAGTCAAATACTGGGAGTGGACAAAAGAAATGAATGGAGAAGCATGCAGATTTGGTGGAGATTATGGGGCATAAAAAGGACAAGGCAAGGAGGAAACAAATGCTATACAGTAATGAATGAGCTATTGACATATATAGCCTTGTGCCTCACACATTGTGTATCCCTTCTTGCCATGCACCTCCTGTTTCCTTCATGAAGACCCAAGTGAAAAGGCATCAGCTGATAAATACAGACAACACCCAAACTCCTAGCTGGGCAGAAAGAGCAGGGATCTGATACTGCAGTACTGCAGCTCCACAGGCATTTGACAGGGTTGTGGTTTGTTGTTTTTTTGGTTTTTTTTTTTGGGGGGTGGGGGGGTTCAAACACAGGGTAATTTTTCAGAAATAAATCCTTCTTACCAGATACAGAATCATTTCACTGGATTAGCATTAGCATCTATTAGTGGTTACTTGCATCATTTGTTCTACTGTTTCCTGCCTTTCAGTGTGATAGCCTCAATTTAAAATACTTGAGTCCAGAAAGGTGTGATCAGCTTCTCTAGTATCTGACGCACTCACTCTCTTCCCCTTATTTCATGCTCTGGTTTGTTTTCTAATTCAGTTCTGCCATGAGGAGTCACTTCCTCCTTGTGATAGAGAAGCTGTAATGATAATTGTCTTTTGCAAAGCAATTCAAGGTAACTAATCAGAATAATGATAGCAGCAGCTGCAACTTCTAATGAAGTTAGAAACTGTCAACCTGATGGTAATCATTGTCTTAAAGGCAAAAATTCAGTCCGACAAATTATCACAATCAGTGCACAATGGGCCTTACATTCTTTGCCACTTTGAGTGAGATGCATATGCGTTCACTCATTTGCTGGTTGTCATATCAAAGGGCTTATATTTAATAGTCACAGAATTGCACCTGCTGTCTGAAGCCTTTGCATTAAAATACCACCCTTAAAGCAGTGGACCATGTGTTCTGCCAAATGTACTGTGCTAGATAGTTTCAGCAGCTCTTACCCTTAGAGGCTCTCAGAAAAGCATGGAATACTTTCAGGCTAATTACTTCAAACACCATGAGGCCCACAGTCATTAGAGCACACAGGAAAAGCTGACAAAGGATCAATTTCTTAACTGGAATAACTGGTAGGTAAGGTAGGAATGGAAACAGGCAGTCTGAAAAAAAATCACTAAATTTCATAGAATCATAGAATCATTAAGGTTGGAACAGACCTCTGAGATCAGCTAGTTCAACCGTCAACCCAACGTNAAGTGCAGGACCCAGCACTCAGCTTGTTAAACCTCATACAACTGGCCTCAGCCCATCAATCCAGCCTGTCCAGATCCCTCTGCAGAGCCTTCCTACCCTCAAGCAGATCAACACTCCCACCCAGCTTGGTGTCATCTGCAAACTTACTGAGGGTGCACTCAATCCCCTCATCCAGATCATGGATAAAGGTATTAAACAAGGCTGGCCCCAGTACTGACCCCTGGGAACACCGCTTGTCACCAGCCGCCAACCGGATTGAACTCCGTTCAAACTCCATTTGGAAACTTATGTCTTTGCATTCCGTCTTTAAAAGTGCAGTGATGTTGGTAGTATCACCAAAGAAAAGTGTCCTCATATGTGTTAAGAGTCCAATTTTGAGCTTAGATCTTGGACCTTGTGTTAACCTTGTTATACTTAAGAGCTGTCCTCATGTCCCCATCTTTCCTGTACCTCATGAAAGCCACACAGGGCATTTGAAATGTGACCTACTTGCAGTTCAGAAATGTGAATGGTGATTCGTCCCGAACACTGGAACAGGCTAAGGGACTACAGCAAGAATCTGAAATACTGCAGTCCCAAAATACAATAGTCCACTGGCAAGTGCACTGAAAGTTCTCCCATAATCAGCAGACCTGCAGAACTGCTGCTCTTGTGGATGGCATTTGATTCTTCTCCCAGTACTTCTTTTTCTGCTCTTTGTTGTCATCCCTGAGAGCCCTAGCTGTATGGGGCCTGTTTCCATAGGTGCAATGAATGTGGAAACGCTGTATCTTCTATTTGTGTGTATTGCAAGATGTCTCCAACTTACAGCCCAGATGGCCATAATAAATGCTTCATCCCTGGGTTATGCATTGAGTGCTGCCCTTCTGAATGACGCAGCATAGGATGCTCTTCTAAATGCACACAAATAGAGACGTTTGCCTGCTTATGGGAGCCTCAAGTGAGTATTTCTTCTGCATTGCCTTGTGATCATGAATTTTCTTTGAAATCCTAAATGAGGCTGTTTCCAGTGTAAATAATCTGTCTTTTCTGGAGGTACATACAAAAAGGCTTTAAGGAAGTTCCTACTGCTCTTGCAATATCATGCTGAGAATATTTTGTGCTGTTCCCAGCAGATCTTACTATGATATCTGTAAATATTTGCTCTAAGGAATAACAAACAAAATTTTGGAAGACTGTAAAAGCATTATTCAAAATAATGGTTAATATTCAAAGAATGTCCTCTTTAGTCACTATCTACTCTCCCCCTGGCTTTGCTTTTTCTTTCTGGCAAAATTACGCGTGAATCTGAATTCAGTTTCTGTATCAAAAAATATAACAGCTGTACAAATGCCCATACAAGCATATCTCTGTTATTTGTATGGCAGCTATATATAAGGACTAAATGCTCTGTTAGCTGCCATACATGAACAGAAGAAAGTACTTTTCCCTGTGAGTGTACAATATAATGATTAAAGGTAATGTAATGATTAAAAAGTAATCAAGAGACAAAGTGGTCTCCATTTTCAAGCTGAAGAATAGAAGGAGCTTGCACACAGTTACACCAGTAATCTGGCAGACCTATGAGCCAGAATTCAGTCTTCAGTTAAGTCCTCTAACCGTCATATATGTTTGTGTTAGGACACTCCTTTCTGTAGCAGGCACATTGTGTAAGTGAAAAAAATAACCTAATACATTCTATTCAGCCACTCTGTAACATATTGCATAAGAGATCACAGTAATCTATATACTTATTAAAGGTTCTTTGTTTTAGAGTTAGCTTTAATTTGATTTTTTAAGTATCACAAATAGACTTATAAGCATGAAACTTTTCAAAATGAAAATAAATTCAGTAATTGCTATTCCATAATTTAAATTAAATTTAGACATAGAAAAAAAAATAGATAATCTCAGATGAGGTGATCCAGCCAAAGAGCATAAGTATTTGGATTTCAAAATCCTGAACTAGCCACTCCCCAACATGCACAACTCAGATTCTAATAATTTTAAAAATACTATTCAACTTGTTGTGGGTGCAACTTTTAAAGATCATGCTTTCAAACTTTTAAAATTGCAATTATCATGGTTAGAAATTAATTTAAAGTCTTTAATGAAAGCTGAGATTCCCTAGCTCCAGTAGATGGGCTTTAAGAATTATACCGTAAATGCAAAATGCATGATATACCATGAAGCCTGGCAAGGCTGGGGAAATAATCAAAGAGATCACTGATAAACTGATTGCTATTGCTTAACATTATCATCATTTATCTCTTTGCTGGGAAAACCTCACCCCAACAGGAGGGCAGAAAAAACTTCATTGTTACCTGAGGAACTATTTCTGCTTGCACGAAAGCTAATGCAATGCTCTGCCTCCTCCTTACTTTCTCTTTGAAACAGGCTGAGCTTCATCTAAGTTCTCTGAAATATTTCCTTTTCTGAGGTCTCTCTCCTAATTCTTTCTGTCCATTCTGGAACTGCTCCCACCTAGGCAGTTGTGAAGCCCTGTTGGGGAAGAGTGGGGAAAAGGATTTGGTAATCTAAATGGACCGTTTTACCACTAACATTTGTGATTCATATTTTTCCATCTTTTCTCTCCAATTCTTATAGCATCTCACTAATTACAGTACTGCTGTTAGGATGAAGGTGTTTTAAGTATTCTGACATCTTCCCAAGTCAGTGAATAGATTTAATAATTAGACAATGGGATTTTTCTATTCCTGCCCGCCCGCACCCCCTTCACTGACTGTTGCTTGTGATTCTATTATTATCTGGCATATTCCAACAATGTTCTTCCTTTCAAAGGATTTTGAAGAGTGCAGCAAAATATCAGAGAAATAATTCAAATGTATGAGCTAAAGTCAGAAAGAAAGGACAATGGACCTTATGTTCATTTCACCACATAAACAAACCCAAACTGCTTTATGTCTTAACATACCATTCTCTAGTAACATAATAATTTCACATGCCCATATTCAGAGCTGGAATGAAGTCTCTTCTTTGTTGTTATTCCTACACAGAGATTAAGTTCGAATAATTTCTGGGGATAAATAAGCACTGTGTTAGTGAGTTGAATTTTTTTTTTAATATATGCTGTGTGGATTCCACTGATTTGACTTCTCATCTGCTTACAGTCTAAGTTTTACAGACTAGTAAAGAACATACTGCATGTGCTACATAACTATTAAATATCAATATCTGTGATGCACATTTTATTTGAGAAGGTAATAGTTTGTAAGACCTTCCAAAATACAGAGGAAATCAACCACATAAACTCTATTTCTTAGTGTTGTTTCAGTTGTTTAAAACTTGTTTATTTTATAAAATGGGTTATGCAATGAAGCAGAGAGACAGAAGTGTATGGGTCTACACATTGCTCTTGTCCTCAATAGTGGCACCTCGCCATCATCTATGACATCTCTGAACATGCTGAATCAATACAGGGACATTGCACTCTCAGTCACATGTCAAGCTTGTAATTCTTCCACTCACTGCATAGGAGGGAAACTAAGTAAACTCCAAAGATAGGAGTATTTCTTGTTTCGAGCGCTGTTGTAGCTAAAAATATCACACAATATAACTTGCAAATAGGAAAAATATCAACCTATAAAACACAAAACATAAAACACAACTACATCCTCTCTCCCATCATTGTACAGACAGTCTAAGCTGGCTAAAATATTAAATGCAAGGATGAGAGTAAAGGTTTCCCGAGTCCAGGCTTATCCTTATTTCAAGCTAAACAAGTCTGCTCTAATTACTCGGACACAAGACTAGGTTTTTATGGTGGAAATTATGGGTAAGATTAGAGGTCAAAAGAAAAATTTACTTTCCTCCAAACCAAAAATCTGACTCATATAGGTGTCTTTTTCGTACAATTTTCAGCAAGCTGACTAGAAATTAAGAATTATATCAGGGGCGGAGGGTGGGGTAAGAATCCTAATATGGAAAAGTTTCTTTGTATTCCATACACAGATGAAAGAGACACTATTTTGAACTAAAAAGAAAGAAACGTTTCCCCACAACAAAAGGGCTGCTACGTGATGCAATTAACTTCTATCAACAGCTTCTAGAGCCTGCCTTGTCTCTGACTCCAGACTATCTAGAGGACAGAGGATTGTGTTGTGGTTTTTTCAGTTTTGTTTATATGCATATGTGCTTCACCTCCTTTGAGTCTAAAAGGAGGAGAACTTCATCCTGACAAAACTTTGTGTCTGAAAGAGTTCTCTGAGCTTGTGACCAGTTACTAGATGTGAGTAAACAAACACAATTGCTCTTCTTACCATTTTTACATCGAGCTTTCAGCAGAAGTTGAACAGTTCCTTGAGTTTAAATTGTTGTAGTCTAGGTATCATCAAAAAAGATTCTTCTTTGACAGCACAAATGTCAGCAGATACCAAATGAAGTCAGTTCCCTTTGTTTATATCAATAACCTAAAAATGGAGATACCACTATAAGGAATCATTGACCAGTAGAGATAAAGGCTGTAGTCAAACTCTCATTGAATTCACTGATGTGAGATTTTTTGAAAAGCTGAGAGGAGACTGGCACAAAGAAAATTCTTTATGCAATTTTTGTAGCTCACTTGATCATCCCCAGATGTATGTTCAATGTGCTAATTAATCATCATTCCAAAAGCTTTTTAACCATGGTAAATGAAGGCTACCACTTTGTATTCTACATATATCATATTCAGAAGATGGGCAGAATTCACAAAATTGATTGTAGGGTGTTTAGGAGTTAATATACAGCAGGTTTAAATGTATGTTCTGTTAAATTATGCTCAAAACAGCCTGTGTGGGGAAAAAAAAAATGTAGGCCCTTTCCTAGCCTGGAAGTTAATTATCTACATGATGTTAGTAAGACTAGACACAGTACCACTGGCAATTCAACATCTGAAGCTGACATTAATGGATTTGCAAGAAGCTGTGGGTATACTCAGGCTTATTAAAAAGGGAGTGGAAGAGCTATACAGAACAGTATGGAGCAGATAATTGGTAACTGAATGAAAAATAGTTCTTGATTTGTTTCCCTGAATCCAAAAGAAGCACCAGAAATACAATCACTGAGTACCTCTTAAAATGGTTTTGTTTATTTTTCCAAGACCATAATTTTCTGGAACATTAATATAAGTTCTTTATATATGTATATATTTATACGTAGTAACTGAGCTTATGTTCTTGGAGGAGAAACTAGTACAACTTTCCTGGAGCCAGAGGCATTTTGGAGACAATTTTCTGTTAAATAATCAGAAAGGGTATGGACACTGGGCTTCGGAGTATCATATTCAGATCCAGCATTACTTATTTTAATGTTCCTCTGTTTGCTATTTTTGATATGTTATCTTCTGAAGATAATTTACCATATTGTCGCTTATTATCATGACAGTGAGCAGTGTATTCTAATTTTGTAGGACTTTAAAGCGTTGTAGTTGTTCAGTGGCTCTCTAGGGGAGTCACTTAAAATGCTGTTTCTCATGTTTGTCCTGTGACCCATACTCTTTCAGGGCTTTATGCTTTGTAACTTCAGCTTAGGCTGCAGCAAAAGAGTGGTTCCTTTTTGCTTTGATCATTTTGTTGAGGGTATGTACATCCTACTCCTCCTTTTCAGAGAACTCAGCAAAATTTGCTTTCCATTCTTCTCTTTCATGCTTTGCTTCTTAATTAAAACCTTTTGCGAGGCCATTCTCTTTTTATACTTGTTTAATTCTGAAATAACCATATCAAAAGAAATTACTAATGCACTTGGATTTGTATCTAATAATGAAATTAAAACCTTTCTGCTGTGGTGGCCATCTAATTTTCACTTTTATTAGCAAAAGAGCTAAACTATACATATGAGGTATTGCTTCTCCTTAGATAACAACCCACCATGACTGCAATTGAAACCAAACTCTCTCTTGGAGTTTGTCTCTAAAATGTCTCAATTTTACATCCTAAAAATAACCCTAGGAAATTATTAAGCTATCATCTTTGGCCACCTTTATGGACTATTTATTTAATGCTTTGGATTTGAGAAAATTTGAGATTTTTTTTTTTTGTACGTTACCCAGCTGCTGCAGATAACTCATTTGCAGTTTTTCAAGGTCTTAAAGAGAAAAAGTGCATGTATCCTGTCCCTCCCCTGCCCTCCCTTTAGTATATATACATCCACAAAATGTACACTTTCCACTATAATGCCAGTGCTCCAAGGGAATAAAAATATAGTCTCAGGGGTTTTGGACTGTTTGCTCAAGTTATGCTTCC
>VZTL01077479.1:0-29030 GCA_013400535.1 Scopus umbretta | reverse complement strand
AAAAAAAAACAAACTGGTAAAATTCAGTCAACTTTGCTCATATCTTTTTCTTCAGCAACAAACTGCAGGCCCACCACTGACTTCGTCAGCAAGCTGCCTGGGGAAAGGCTCGGCTCCATCTATCTCTGTCCTGACAGTGCTGAGAAGCCATTTCAGGGAACACAAGCATTACGGGCCAACCACTCAAACCCTGACATCGGACTCCAAACAGTTAATGGTTGGAGGGAGCAGGGGATGGAGGTTTCATTCAGTGAAATCTGAGATTTCAAAATCTGGCCTTCGTTCTGAATGACAGCAAAAATAGAGCACTTGGCAAGCCTCCAGGAGGGAAAATTTCCTCCAAAAATTAATTTGGCGTCGATCAAACGTTGTTTTGATTCTTGACTTTTTAAACACAGCATTACAGAATTTATTATTTTTTTAACTGAAGCGAAAAGCTGCTCCAAAAACATCAAAACGTGGAAAATCTGCCCCTAATATCCAACCCGTCCCACCCAGTGTGACCATTCAAGTTGGAAGCCCCACCATCTACCTCCCCCCCAGGAGGGTCAGGAAACTTCATGTGGCCAAAGACAGCCCATTTCAGACCTGAACAACCCCCAGAAGGGCCTTATTCTTAATTACAGGTGGGATGAGAACAGGTTTCATTCACACACTACCAGTAGGGGCCTGCAGCGAGGTGAGATGCGTACAAGCTGAGCCATGTGGAACAAGGCACGAGTGGCCGAGATGAGCCCAAACCTGCTCAGCCGTCTTCCCATTTATCCTAAATGGAGGAATTCAGCACCTCACAAAAGCATTCCCTGGCAGCAACACCAGCACACTGGCCTCTGCAAAGCTCATGAGCAAAGCCCAGAGAGTGCTGTGCACACCGTGCCACCGACTGCCACCACAAGCCGTCTTGGTATGATATGGCCTTAATCTTCCCACATCAGCAAGAAATTTTATATTGGACATGCAGGTCTCTTCCTTCAATGCAAAGACATTTTACTTCAATCAGATTCACCAGAAGGAACATTATTGTTCCTTCTATTGTACAAAATCCAACGTGTTCCATCTATTGTACAAAAGTATAAACCTGGGCAAATTATCAAGCAGCTAATTTCATTAGATGGTGAAGAAGCTGGGAGATGAATGCTGTTTCAGCCCTGTGGCATTCCACTGTCTCATGCTGGCACCACACTTGCTGTGCTCCAGATTTGAAACCTGTATTATAGGAGGACAGCACATACAAAAAGAGGACTTGGGACCTTCACTTTCAACTTTCATCCAAGGTACTTGAAACACTCAGCTTGCTCTGCTGCATTACCTTTTCTATCCCCCCCTAAAAGGAGGACAGGATTATGCTGTACATAAAATGACCACTGAACCCACTAGAAAGCTGACAAGAAAAATTTACTTAACAGCTCTGAACACTTCTCCAAGTCAGCTTCTCCCTGCAAAATGCGGGAGGTGCATTTTATAAGCACTTTCCTATATTGCATTAATTTTTAGTGAAGAAGGTCTTTGTTACACATACCTTAAATTCTTTTCAAGTACATACAGGTATCCTTAAAGCCTAAAAATACTGTTTCACTGTGCTACACTTGCATGTACCTTCTGCCCAGGCATGTGTTTTTTACCTAACAGGCTCCAGCTAATAACTATTTCTATTTTCTGGTGGGTCACTGCTACATCCCATTACTCAACAGACCCCAAAAGACTTCTCTGCTGCAGTTTACAGTTGTAATCTCACAGCTTTCCATCCACTGCCTCTGACTGTTGTACCTCAACACACTGAGGACATTACACCAATACTCTGTGGCTGGGTAGAAAAGGAGATAAAGCCAAAAGCCTGCTTTGGTGCTTCGCAAACAGGCTTTTTGAGTTGTCAAGTTGGGTAGGTACACCAAGAGTAGACCAGTCTTGACCCTGCTTTGACGCAGAAACATTAGACAGAAAGATACAATCTCTGCCACCCCTTCGCTATGCACAGATGTGACCCCCAGCTTTTCACATAGACCTCAGGCTTAACAGAAGGTTTTCATCTGATCAGTCTTGAAAGAAAAACATGAAACATGTTTGTAATGTACCATTTACCCAGATCAGTTGAATGTGTACCCTCAAAGCCACTCATAACTAAACATCACTTTATAGATAGCACAGGTCCAACCTGCACACTTCACAAGGAACGGCTGCTTTAACTCCTGAATGCTGGCCAGACGCCAACACAGCTCATTGCAGTCTTCTCCTGCAGTTTCACTCACAAACAGCACATTCCCAAAAGCTCTCTGGAGTTTGGACCATGCCAGCACCAAGAAAAGGCTGAGAAGCTGCAGGAGGTCGTGCTTGAGGTCCCTGAGTCCGTTTTCTCATGTGGTGATTAACAGGGATTCTGCACTGGCATTAATAATCATGATCAATTGGAATGTTCTTAACAAATGGTTTGGTACATGGTTATTTGTGGTCATCGACCTAAGCAGGGATGCAGAAAGGTTTGATGCTTAATAGAGGAAGTCACTGAATTTCCATCGAAACTCGTGATGGCTTTCGTCACCCTACAAAGTATCGCAGGCAGCTTAAGCATGATCTGATTTACAGTTAGGACATTTCCATTTGCATGTCATGAAGTACAAGTCAGGGGAGAATTTGATCTTCACATATTGAAAACTGAAATCAGATTTCCCACTCCCTTTCAGAGGGCAGGAGGAAATGACACAGAACAGACGTATTTTTCTATATGACACCATTTCTTCAGGATGCTGCTCCCTGCGCAGGTGCCTTTGGCTCTGGGTGCAGGGGGCCAGCAGCTCCCTGCCTCCCCACATGCAGCTCACAGCTGTGAAATGAGAGGGCAAGGAGCAACCTTTCACTCAAGCCTGAAACTTCTGCCTCCACCCTGATTATTTCCTGTCTAAACACCGAATGGTTCTTAGTCTGCCCAAAACCCCACTCTCAAAAACATCTACTGTAAGCAATTTCTTTGGTTGGATTCATTCGATCGGACTATTTCTTTGCCTGGGATATCTGGGACAGAGATATATCCACAAGTCATACATGGCACATCCACTGCATGCTCCCACAAAGCATGAAGCTCTACCAACACATTGCCAAAACTGTCTACGCATCCCCACTAATGGGTGCAGAGCCACGTGGATGAGCACAGACCTGGATCTGCCTCAGACACCTGAAGAAACAGCCCCTTGGAAGAACCCCTGCTCTGACAGAGTGTCTGTAAGTCCAGAAATCCAAGAAAAACACACAAAATTCTCAGACTCCACCAAAACAAATTTTTCCTGTGCTACACTGCATCATAAGCTTTCTCTCTGCCCTATGCCCTTGAAACCATCCTCAGTCTTCCTGCGTCTCCCTTTCTACAGCACCTCTCAGGCTCCTCCTGCCTGGCTCTTCTCTCACCTGTATGGGCACATATGCCTGCATCAGTCGCTGCTTCATGTCTTTCCTTAAAAGAACATTTTTTCACTGACAGGACATCACATAATTATCATGAAACTAATGGGCTGTGAATTTTCTCCTACCCCCAATACAACAGTAGCGTTTTTCTTAGGCACAAATGCTTAGCACTTAATACTTTGAAGCACGCAGCCTGGCTTTGCCCATTATTATTACAAAGAACAAGAGTTTTTGTCACCTCCATTCTCCACGACCTCTCTGCACTGTTGCACTGCTAATGGAGAGCTCTGCGAGGAACTGAGAAATGATTCCTGCATGTCCTGCCTTGCCAGACTTCTTTTTTAGGGATTTTTTCCTATTACTGGAGTTTTACCACAGTATTAATTCTGCATTTGCAGTATTACCAAGGGTGAGTGTTAAAAAAATATCTCAAGAGTTTATCTTTCCTTCTTCATCTCGTCATAAGTGGCTTAAAAAGGTAACTGTTAGGAACCTGCGGATTGGAGGCTTTTCATATAATTTGGGTTGGGGGTGTTAAGGGTCATGTTTTCAGGCTGTTTTCCATAAACATAGGGACTAGAAATCTGTTTTTGCTTTCCTAATGAAAAATAAGATTTGCATTTAGTAATCTGACTTAATAAGCTACTACCCTTAGGAAAAAACAAACATGAGTTTCACGACAAAATTGCAACAGCTGATGGGAGTGCTGGTAGGCGCCATTTTTTCTCTTCCTCTAAAAATGACCATTTCAGTCTCAATAGACGAGTGTACGCATGGCAACTAAAACAAACCGCACCCCTTCTCCTCTCAGTTTCCTGCCTGAGCACCCCATCAAAAGACATGTGGAGGGTATAGACTGTGCTTGCAAAAACCCCAGGCTGGCAGTGAGGTGCAACACCAGTCATGGTCTGCCCTTGGGGAAGGCTCACAGATATCAGCATATAAATGCAGCCAGCAACAGAAGATTTCCAAGCAAAACCTTTTATGTAGTCTTAGAGTGGTGTTTTAGGCTGACACTCTGATATCGAGGTCATTACTGCATGTGCCCCAGCAGCCCAAAGAACATGACTGAAGAGAACCTGCTTTACATGTGCCCATTTTTCTATTCTTGGAAGCACTCTGCATTGCATTGGTAACATTTAGCTCTCTGGCCTAGCTAGGAGACACTCCAAGCATCCAGCCTGTCTTATGTGATAGGATACAAAAAGCTATATTTGTTCATAAGCTGAGAATTGATAGCAGTAATATGCTGAATGCACAGTGCAAACTTTTATTGCTAGATATTTATCAGTAGAAGCACAGAGCTTGTTTATGCACTGGAAAATGTCTCAAATTCAGTCCGTCCTGCAGATTTAACTCCGTCTTGCAGCTACCAGCATATGGGAACACTGCCAGGCTGTCTCTATATGAAGACAGCAGACCTCAGTCTGCAATTTGCACTGTGCAACTTACCCCGTTTGAACTCTTCCCAAGGATGACAAGACTTACATAGCAATGCTATTTTCTTAACAGATCATCCCCTTGGATTTGCAGCAGTACCTACATGCCCCTGTGGCATCTGCTAATATGGCAAAGCTAACGCAGTCATGGAAAAGATTGTTAGATTCGCTTCTGGTTTGTGCACACATGCACAATTAGTTGCCGTGCTGGCATCGTCACTGCTGGTGGGAGCTAGGAGAAGGCTCTCCTGCATTTGGAGCAGCTGGTGGATGCTGCAGGGCTGGCAGCGAGGCACGCTAAGTAGTGTCAAACACTGCGCTGCTAATGGAGGTGGCCATTTCTCCACCTAAGGATTTGCAGTTGCAGCTCATCTGCCAAGGAAGCTCTTGGTGCAGTAAATAAAACAGAAGGATCAGTTGTATGCAGCATTTAGCTTCAGTGGGGTTTAAGCCCACAAGGTACTGCACAGCTCTCAGGTGGTCAAGCCCTTCTGGAAGTGTGCTGAAGATGGTCAGGACATGAGAAGCCATGCACTGTCAGGCAGCATCCAGCATCCGGGTTTTAGTTTGGCTGGTCACACGGAGCTGTCAGCACATGGCAGGGAAATGCTGCAGCACTGTGCTCAGTCATTAAGGAAGCCTAAAACTTGACAGGAATGATGTTTTTCATAGCAGTAGAAGCTGTAAAATCTTTGTCTCTTCCATCATTTCTGAAAAGGAGGGTCCAGCTCTGCTCTGCCTCCTGTTAGTCAACGTCCCGTCACTGTCAGCAGAGGTTGCTTTGGACTTATCCCAGCCAAGAGAAGAATCTGGCTTCTCTAAAAAACATGCATTGCCCACAAGCAACACTTCACAATTTCAGATAAATATTTATCAAAAATAAGGTAAGTTGTGTTACCATTAACTCCCACTGCTTGGTTCTGGTGCTCCAAGAGAAAAAAAAGAAACAGCCTAAACAATCCAGTCTGCAGCTTAAATAAGAGTATGTGACAAATTAGCTGAGTACAACAAAGCTATAAGGACAATAACAATTAATAGCAAAGTATTCAGCTCCACTCCAGCACATATATGTCTGTGCATATATATATGCACATAGGCACCTTTCAAAGTGATTAGCACAGTACTCACTCTGAGTGACATAAAGGCCCTCTGTTGACTTATCTTCATGCCCATCGAAGTCTCTGCTGGCTAGCTGCCTATTGGCGGTCTCCAGTCGTTCTGCAAAAAACAGGAAATACTTGAAGTATAAATATATGTATGTAAAATTGTACACCAACCAAGAAAATAAGATGCATGCCAGCAGAGCAGTATAAATAGACTCTCTGAAGGAGGACGTTAAAATGGAGGCTGACACATACATAAAAGATGAGGCCTTTGACCTCTTCCATGAAGCTGTGTTATTCAGACTTACAGAAACTGGGAGAAAAGGCTCAGCCATTTGGGGCTGATGTGTCCAGGCAGTTCATCTCTCACACTGTCCAAAATGCACAAAGCATTTGCAATCTGAATTACCCAGCTTTGCAAGGGGATGGGTATCTTCCTGCAATGGAGTGCTGCCCCTGGTGCAGTGAGATGCCCTGGGGCAAAGCAGCCCCCAGCCCAGTGACACCAATCTTTGGGGATGCCCTGGGAAAGAAGCAGTCTTCTGCAGCCAGGAACAGCTTCCCCTGGGAAGGTCCTGCCTTCACTTGCCTTCCTCCTCCAAAAAGACCATGCGACCCTCCTTGCACCATTGCAAAAAGCATGAGCCAGCTTGCAGAAGGCATCTCACTGCACGAGGAAGTACCAAAGTACCCCCATCAGGAAACTGCACAGGTAGTAGCTACCCAACATATCCTCCGTTTGCTTTCTCAAAAGCATATAGCCTCAATTTTATGTTTTTAATACAAAAAAGAAGTACTCTCTGATGCTTGTTACTGGTTCATGAAGGCATTGAACTTTGAGATTTATGGATTGTACAGCATGGCTTTATATTACAACTTGCTCTTCAGCTCATTAGAGCTGGACGAGACTTTGGGACTGGTGGCCGTGCTGTCAAATCAATATTTGCAAGTGCTAAACACAAAGGCGCTGCCTGAAGCTGACTCTCTCATTTTACCAGAAGGCTTCCTTGCCACCAGAGGTGTGACAGCAGTTTTGTCTTATGCCAATGAGCAAGGCCTGTTTTCTCAAGTTGTTTATCCAAAACACGTGTGAAGCTACTCGTCTAAAGCTTAGTGCTCTGGAGCTTGTGAGAAGTGAAACACCATGTCAACTAGGGAAAAAAATAAAACACACAAGCAAGTGTAACATACCACGGAGATCCCTGTTGAAGTCATGAAGTCTCCTAATTTCTCCTTCAAGTTTGTTTCTCATTGCTTTGTCCAGAGACTCCCTCTTAGTGGTGGTCTTGACCAAGCCCTCATAAGCTTCTGAAATCCTCTGAATCTCTATTTCAAACTGAAAGGAGAGAGAGCTCCTATTAAAGCCTGGCAGGAACGTGTCCTGTCACAGTGTCTGCCCAGCACGTTTCAGTGGGGCATGGGGGTCGGGACAACGCTTGTGCAGAGTGTCACACCAGCCACCAGCTCTACAATGACCAATCTCCCCAGCAGAAGATGGTGTGAATCCCCCGGAGATGCTGGAGGTTACTGCAGTGGGTACACCTGCAAACGCCCTGTGGGGTAGCTTCCCATGCCACAACACCCCAAGACACCCTTCTGACAGATCCCAAAAAAGCTTGGGGTGGGCTGGACTTGATGTAACTGCTTGGTTGCCTTCGCTCTACAACCGAAGTGGCTGCTTTAATGCCATCCAAGAGGAGAAATTAAGGAAACTATTTGGGTGGGCTGTATTCTTTCCTAGAAAGGGTTATAGGAGGCAAGATTCTTTGTTCTGCCAGATCCCTGATCCAAAACTTAGCTCTGAGCTCTGTGTGCCACCAGAGGTGTTTTAGGCTCAGCTCTGACCTCATGTCAGTTTTAAACTACTGTGGTCCACTCCTTTCTGTCCTTGACTGATGACTGCTCTATACAAGAAGAAACTCTCTACAACAAACCAAACCAATTGTTTAGGGTTTTCAGGCTTCTTCATCCTCTTGAAATCCGGCAAACTGCAGGCAGGGCATGCAGAGGAAGCCCTTAGCAGTAAACTTGCGTCTCAAGACCTGATCCCAAAAGACTGACAAGAGCATAGTCCCGGGCAGAGTTTTGCTGTTCAGGTCAATCCCATCGAATTCTTTTAATAAGCTAATGTTGTGTTAAGTGTTACAGCATTGCTAAAATCATTGCTGCAGGAATGATCAACACCAATGTGGGAATCTGCTCCTGCATGCCTGGCCCTTGTGTTTGTGGAGAAAAGCTTGATAATGTGCACAGGCTGGAAAACCACAAGATATATATAGCCTTCCACATACCTTTCTAAATCTGGCAGTTGTTTAGCCTCTTGAATAATGGGTGGGATGGATTCATGACTTGTGAAGCCAGGGTGCAAGCCCACCTCCACTTGCTGCAGAGGTAGGCCGCTCTCCAGGGCTCAGTAAGCCTTAGGTGTAATTTGCAAGCTGCAGCGCTTGCAGAATAAAAGCTCCACGGATACTGGAGCTGTCACCCTGCTGCCTGTGTAGGAACCTGTAGCCAGGCTCCAGCAGCCTGGATCGACGCTTCCCATGACAGCAGGGCCACTCTATCTGGATACAGCCCATGGACATGTGGCAGCTCCGAGCCAGGAACCAAGCAAAGCCTGGCAGAGCCGTGTTGGGGAAACCTGGTTACCTTCCCCGATTTCTCCTTTCAGCTCACTCAGGCACAAAAGCTGAAACAAGTGGTGATGTGCAAAGCCTATGGTGTGGCCCCTGTGACACCAGCAGCTTTGGATTAGTACCTTGCTGGGTATCACATCACCTATCCCACGCTGGTGGTGATTTAACAGCTCGCAGGTATTTCACACACATATACACCACTCCTCTACATGCATGACAGTAAGAGGTACCATATGTAGATTAGTTCTCAGCTGACAATTCTCCACAGCTCCAAGAAGAGGATAAGCTGTTGCACCAGCTGTTTCCTATGCTATGACACTCCTTCTTGGGTGAACTACAAACTTAGATTATTCTGACTTTCCATTTTGTTTTTTTAAAGCAGGAGCTCCAGGAAGCCCCGCTACATTTCCCATAACTACATCAAGAAAAGCAGGTCCTTCTTCCCCACCCTGCTGATGCATGGCCAGACACGAAGCGTGTTACCACCACGAGGACAGCACGCTCAGAGGAACGCTGCATAAATCCAAATCTGTTTGAAATTCAGACTGAACCTTACTGTGGTTCAAAAAAAGTCAACGAGTCTTATTTTTCTTCATAGGCATGGCAACGCAAGCATGTACAAAGCCTCACCAAAAAGTCTGAACTTTTTGAGGAAATCACCTTGAGTACTGCCTGCAGTTCTGGCCCCCACAATTTAAAAAGGATATGAAGGTCCTTGAATGCGTCCAGAGGGCAACAAAGCTGGTGAAAGGGCTGGAAGGAATGTCCTGTGAGGAGCAGCTGAGGATACTAGATTTGTCTAGTTTGGAGAAAAGGAGGCTGAGGAGTGACCTCATTGCTGTCTACAGCTTCCCCAGGAAGGGGACGCGGAGAGGGAGGTGCTGAGGTCTTGTCCCTAGTATCCAGTGATACAACACGTAGGAATGGCTCAAAGTTGCACCAGAGAAGGTTTAGACTGGACATTAGGAAGCATTTCTTTACCAAGAGGGTGGTCAAACACTGGAACAGGTTTCCTAGAGGGGTGGTTGACACCCCAAGCCTGTCAGTGTTTAAGAAGCATTTGGACAATGCCCTTAATAAAGTGCTTTAACTCAGTCAGCCCTGAATTGGTCAGGCCATTGGACTAGATGATCATCGTAGGTCCCTTCTAACTGAAATAGTCTATTCTATGACTATGACCTACAATCAAAAATCTGTTTCATGTGAATTTTCCAGAATCAAACTGACATTTCAATTAGTTATTCCAATAACAGCATAGTTTCAGCTACTTGATTCTGTTACAGCTTTTTCTTGATATTGGTGTGACCTCCACTAGCAAAAGTTCTCTCCTTCTGTAAGTAGTTAGAGGCTGGGTTCAAGCTACCTCGCATTGCTCTGCTTGACCAATTAAGCAGATTGAGCTTCTGCTTCCTTGAAAAGAAGGTTTGGCTTAGCAAAAATAATTTTTAAAGCACTTTTCTGAATCCTTAACTACATCATCCCAACCAGACACCATGCACAGTTGGGTGCCCTGACACCCGCTGGTTTCTGCACCTCCCCTCTCCCGGGTTAGTCGCTATTTGCAGGAGAAGATGCCTGCTCCAGGGAGTTCGTACCACAGGGAAGCAGATTTGCCAACACCGCAGGGGGTTTCCACAGCCTGACAGTCCTGCCCAGCACTGCTGGTTACCACAAGGGCTCTGCTTTGCCTGTTGTCTGCCGTTATTTCCCAAACCACATCACCACACAAGTCTCCTGCAGCCCTGGAGGCAAAGACTTGCTGCAGGAAAAGAAAGAACCTCTGTCAGCATTGAACAAAACTAAAGGAGAGCAGAAGAACAGCCATGAATTGTGTTGGCGTTTCTCAGCAGCTCTGGGATTTCCTTCCCCTTCTTCTATGGAGGGGAAAAAACCAGTTCAGCTTCTTCTCTGCCTGGTAGCTCCTAGAGCCAACCCACTCAAACAACCCCCACACATGGCATGGGGAAGAGCCAGCCCAGCCTGGCAATTAAACTTCAGCAAGGTAACATGGCCCAACAAAAAAACAACGGGAAAAAAAAAGATAAAATAACGCTTTGCTCTTGCAAAAAAAGCTCAAAATCCCCCCCAAGTCTTTTTAGGTAAGAAAACGAGACAACTCATCAAACAGCACAGGGATTAATCACCACTTTGTACCTCTCTGCAGAAAGTCTGTTCAGACATGACTGAGAATTTGACAACCCTCAGGGCTGATCTGTTCGTACGAACACCCAGGGAGCCCTCCATGTCAAGCTGATTTTCTCTAATTTCTTCTCCTATTCTGTAATGAATAAAAGTGATGGGATGGTGGCCCTACCTAGAACAAAATTGTTATGCACAGACAAACAAGAAGCACTTCTCGTGACCCTTCCACTTCCAACAAGAGGGAAAAGTTTTCACACCCGAAGTATGTAATTTAACTCACTGTCATATTTTCAGAGGTGATGTTCAGCTGGAACTGTGGGAATAGAGGAGGACCTGCCCTGTCCTTGTGTTCAAACACAGAAAAAACAGCATGGGAGGGATACTGCGTGTTAAGGCTTTGGTTAAGGACATTTTCCTGAAGAAAGAATGCACTTGAGCATGTGTTTTGCTTTAATATTCCGCTTACATTCCCCCAAAGTCAATGGGACTCGAGTCCATGCTCTGTTGACTGAAGTGAGCCTTCAGCCCGTGCTTGAATACCTTTCTGTTGGTGTCTGATGCAATCGACTCGTGAGGCATCCAAGATAAAGAGAGCACCGTTTCCAAGAGTGTAAAAGGAAATCGGAGTATTTTTAGGGCATTGCACTCAAATACCTTTTCCTGAACAACACAGCTTTTGTAAAATTAATAGCTGGAATATTTCTTTTTGCCCACGAAGGCCACAGGGAAGTCAGTGTTAAAAATCTCTGCAGACATCTTCACAAATAGTTAATGTTGTGGCAAAAATTTCTCAACTAAGTTAGGAAATTCTGTGAATAAAGTCAACTCATCTGCTGCAGAGGAGGAGTCTGAAAAGACGACAGCAGCTACAAAACAACAGGTCTTTTATCTAACCTGTTTGAACAGATTGTCACAGATTTTTCCCAAAGCTGAGGCTGGGACGTGGTCTCTCAGAGCTGCCTCTTCTCCTACGACGGGTGACGCCAAGAACACCCTGATCCCACACAGCACAGAAAAAATTGAGCTCCTATTTAGACTCCTATATTCAGAGAGAAAAGATCTGCAGCCTGAGCCCATTTGTGCAGAAGTGGTGGGAATACAAAAATGAAATAGCAGTGTAGAATCCTAAATAACTCATGTGGTCTGGGCCCTTGGGACCCAAAGCGAGTAGATCTGAGGAGCGTCTCTGCATTGCCTTAGTGAGCTCTCATTTTTAAGCAACTTCTACTTTGTTTGATTGGACTCTTCATCTTGTCACCCCAGGCAGTGCACAAGACATCACCCTTCTCCACTGAAAACGCCAGCTTTCATACAGAAAAGAGGGTGCAGGATCTCTTTGCAAAAAGGGTTTTTGAGCAAAACTTTTACCAAATGGTTCTTTCAGATAAGGGGGCAGTGTTTTGTGAACCAACATGTTCAAAAGCGGGTGTCTAACATCAGCTCTTAGAAACCCATTGAGCAGTCACTGAAAGCCTCTGAGACAACCAAGTTAACGCATTTCCACATAACGGGCATCCCCACTGACAGGTGTTACACTTCCAAAGAGCATGGAGTGCCACATGAGTCCATTGTGGTGGACAAGACCACTCCGGACAGATGTGGCTGTGCTCTCCAAATGCTTCTCACCTGCAGCTCTACTGCCTGTGCAGATGGTGCAGGACCCAGCTGCACCAGGAGCAGACTCTGCCGATGGAAGACTTCCAGGGAAAGCTCTGGCGAGGCCAGCAGGGAAGGATGGAAGTGGAAAGTCCCCAGCTGAGAGACATGTGATGGGCTGCCCCATTTCGCCCTAAAGACAGGGGAGCCCATAGGCCATGGGGCACACGATTACAGTTCTGGGAGACCACCATGGAGAGATAATGGTTAGAGATGGCCACTGGTGAGTCCCTGTTGCAGTGACATGACTATGAAGAACAGCTTGGGGGACCCAAATGCAGAAGCACCAAGATGGTCACCCTGCCCAGGCCCCATCCATCCCTCCACATACCTTCTGCAGTTTGTCCGCTTTCTCGTAGTACCCCTCCAGCTCCTGCCGCAGCACGTGGTTCTCCTCGGAGAGCATCTCCACCATCTGCTGCGCCCGCTCCACGATGGCGAAGGCATCGGGCGTCAGCTGATGGCCCGGCGGAGTCGGTGTCGGCGGCTGGGCAGTGGTGGGAGCCGGCAGCGGGGGCAAGGCGCCCGGGAGCGGAGGGCCAGCGGCGGCGGTGGCCTGCGAGGACATGGGGCTGTGCTGCTGGGCCGGCGGCGGTGGGAAGGGCGGCTGGCATTGTCGGCTGCGGGGAAGCACACGCGGGGGAGGCGTTAGAGCCGCGCGCCCTCGAAATGCGCACAGGAGCTTTCGCCTAATGACTGCACGGTTTATTAATAGGGTTATAACTGTACGGTCGTGATTCCGGTCCTTAGTCATTCCTAAATACCAACAATCGCAGCAGGAACCGGGTAAATTGTCTCCTCGCCTGCTCTTGACAGTGATGTATACATCTGGCATGAACGGATAAAGGAAGCATTGACTCGAAAACGGCATTTTTGCCTAGGTGCGCAGCTAATATTTCAGCAGCCAGCCAGCCTCTCCCTGCCCCCCCTTGCCACAAACCCCACTGCTGAGAAGCGTAAGCCAGCGGGCTCGAAGGGAACACAAGGGATGCATTACTCACCCTTCGAACACCGCTCCCTGCCTGGAGGGAGACCGGCTGATCCGCCAAACTGGGAGGCGAAAGGAAGTGATGTGAGCGAAGCAGCGTCCCCGAGCGGCTTTAGCAAGCGGCAATGGGAAGGGCTGCTGCGGAGCTGCTGGAAGCACAGCCCCAGACAATCACGGCGAGCCATGAAAGCCATCTTCCAGTGCGAGACCTCATTGTGTCACTCCCCGACTAACAGCATCCATCACCCACCAGGCTCGTGTCGGGGAAGAATAAGAAGCGAGCTGGCGGCGGACCTGCTTGCGGGCTAGGCTTTCTGATGGCGGGTGGCTCTTTAATCCACCCAAGTCACAATTTTCAATGGCTGGAGGATAACCCAGGAGGACGTCTTAGCAGTGAGGGTAGCCTTGCGGCTGGTGGCCAGGTGGGACTGGAGTCCCTCATTTCTGCCGTGCACTTCAGCCCTGCAAGCTCAAGGAGGGAGACTTCCCCTGTTTCAAAAGGGGGAAATTCAGGCAGGGAGCAGCTCAAAGCTTGTCTGCACCGGACCCATCTCCGTCCCCCGCACAGGCAGCCGTGGAGCCTCAGCCAGGGCGAGCAGCCCCATGCAGAGCCTCGCTGTGCACAGGCTGAGCCACTCCTCAGCCCAGACGCCAAAGTTGTGAAATTTCTACACCACGCTCATCTAAGAGGCTCAACCCAGACCACGCGGGACATCTGTGTCAGAGCCCAGTTTGGCTGGAAAATAAGCTGGCTGCTGGACCCCACCTGAAGTCTGTAATCAAGCACCTTCTGAAAGTTGTATTTTAGCTTAATCACAAGCTGTTAGGCTCGCTGTAGCTATTGCTGCCTTTATTTCTGTACCCTACACGAGACAGGAGACCTAACAAACAGATGCATTTACCCCATTTGGCCTCAAAGATCAATGAATGCTATTTTTTAAAGATGATTTTGTGCTATATAAGTACATAATAAATACGTTTACTGTTGTCTTCAGCACCTACATGGCTTCTCAAAGCAGGGTTTTCAAAAGCTCTCACCGTTGGCCTAATTCTACTGACAATAACCTGTCACCGCCTTCAACTGTAGCAGAACAAGATGAAAAGCAAAGGCAATTTTAAAACCCTGCCCTAAAAGCGAACAGCGCTGCTCTAACAAGCTTGTCCCCACCAAGCCACACAATGGCGAGGAAAGCCAGCAATTCAGATCTACCTTCTGTCCAAACTAGAGGGAAAGCAAACAGGGCTTTGCATCCCCCCAGACACAGCGCACGCACAGCCCCACACTCCCTCCCATCCCAGCTCTCGTGCTTTGCCCGATGCACCCACTGTGGCACAGAAAGGTACTGAAATGGAGCAAAGACCAGTGATAAGCCCATTCCCGAACACAAGCACACTGCTACCTGCCCAGCAGCACAGACCCAGGTCCAGGCTCAGTGCCCTTGGGAGGAAGATCCCAGCCAAGCTTTGTGCAGCTGGCATTGGGAAAGCCTGTGCTGAGCTCACCCTGGCCTCGAAAAGGCTTTTACCTGCACAGCATAGACATACCCTAAGGCTCTGTCTCCCCTGGTAAATTAAACATCCGTGGAGGCAGCTCAGAAGCACAGCAGAGGGGCCATTCGCCGCAGGCAGCTCCCAGGGCCAGGAGGGTTTGCTCTCAGCCCCAGACATGTTACTTCTCTGGCAGAGGTGCAGCCTAATGACTAAAGAACTAAATGTCTACTGGAAGTGGGTAAAACTTTCTAAAGAACAGGAAGACAGGGAGGTGATGTATGAGACTTTACGTACAGCCAACAAAACATACAGTAATTCATAGAATTATAGACTAGTTTGGGTTGGAAGGAACCTTTAAAGATCATCTAGGCAAATCCCTCTGCCATGGGCAGGGACATCTTCAACTAGATCAGGTTGCTCAAAGCCCCGTCCAACCCGACCTTGAACATTTCCAATGGTGAGGCATCCACAACTTCTCTGGGCAACCTGTGCCAGTGTCTCACAACCCTCATCATAAAAAAATGTATTCCATACATCCAATCTAAATCTACCGCCTTTTAGTTTAAAACTGTTGCCCCATGTCCTATCACCACAGACCCTGGTAAAAAGTCTCTCTCCATCTTTCTTATGAGCCCCCTTGAAGTACTGAAAGGCCGCAATAAGGTCTCCCCGGAGCCTTCTCTTCTCCAGGCTGAACAACCCCAACTCTCTAAGCCTGTCTTCATAGGAGGTGCTCCAGCCCTCTGACCATTTTTGTGGCCCTCTTCTGGACCTGCTCCAACAGGTCCATGTCCTTCTGGTACTGAGGGCTCCAGAGCTGGATGCAGTACTCCAGCTGAGGTGTCACCAGACCAGAGTCAAGGGGCAGAATCACCTCCCTCGACCTGCTGGCCACGCTGCTTTTGATGCAGCCCAGGATATGGTTGGCCTTCTGGGCTGCAAGCACACGTTGCCAGCATGTGTCCAATTTCTTGTCCATCAGTACCCCCAAGTCCTTCTCTGCAGGGCTGCTCTCAATCCCTTCACCCCCCAGCCAGTAATAATATTGGGGATTGCCCTGCCCCAGGTGTGGGACCTTGCACTTGGCTTTGTTGAACCTCATGAGGTTCACACAGGCCCAGTTCTCGAGCTTGTCCAGGTCCCTCTGGATGGCATCCCATCCCTCTCGTGAATCAGCTGCACCAGTTGATTCACTTGGTCTCATCTGCAAATGTGCTGAGGATGCACTCAACCCAACTGTCTGTGTCACTGATGAAGACATTAAACAGTATTAGTCCCAGTAATGACCCTTGAGGGACACCACTCATTACTGGTTTCCACTTGGACATTAAGCCATTGACTGTAACTCTGGATGTGGCCACCCAGCCAAGTCCTTAGCCATCTAACAGTCCATCCATCAAACGCATATTTTTCCAATTTAGAGGCAAGGATGTTGTGGGGGACCATATTAAAGGCCTTATAGAAGTCTAGCCAGATGACATCCACAGCTCTGTCCTTATCCACTGATGCAGTCGATTCATTGTAGAAGGCCACAACATTAGTCAGGCTTGTTTTGCCCGCTGTGAGGCAGTGTTGGTTGTCTCTAATCACCTCTCTGTCTTCTGTATATTTTGACATAGCTCCCAGGAGGAACATTGCGAAGTTTTATCTGTCATGGCTGGTGAAGGTTCTGCTTGTGCTGGCCCCACTCATCCATCCCTGTGCCTGCACAGTGCACACCACAGCAGAAATGTGGCAGCATGGAGAAATAGGAAAAAGGAAACTGCAGTAGCTATGCAAAAACACCCCTCACCGAACGCCACACCAGCTGGAGCCAAAAACCATCCCACTCTACCAGAGGAGAGGATGCTACCACAGCTCTTTCCTCTGTGCTGACTGCAGTGATTTGCTATGGTGCTCAACATCGCCTTAGCAGGTTGGGGGACTTTCCAACAGGAAGCATATCATTTTAATTCAGGATGTTAGGCTGCCTCGCTCTCTTGTGTTTGTCATCAGAAAGGAAAGGAGCATGTACCACCACCTGTAAGCTGACTTTCTGGCTGGCGTATCTGCACAGTAGCCTTAAGACAGTGCTCAGCAAAGCCCAAGGCTGCAAAAAGCAGCAGTCATGACTTCCCCTGAAATCCCTGTAAAGCAGTGGGCCCAAGGTAGCCCCAGAGCTCCCGGACGCTGGCACTGGGTTAAGATGCTGCTCCCTGCTCACCTGCCTTTAGAGTCTACTGCCTCTCCAGCCTCACCACTTCTGCCTGCTGCTGGGACCTCACAGCAGGATGCTCTGGGGGGGTCACACTGACCTGGGGGGCTCGTTTTACCTTCCTGAGACCAAAAACCACATTTCCTAGCAGTACCTGGTGATCCAAGGCCGTGCAAGCCAGTGAGCGCAGTGAGACCTGTGCCGAGCTGCTCAGCAAATTGCAAGGACACCCCGCCATGGGCACTGCTCTCACACCATCCCCACAGTGCCCCTTTCTTTTCGTGCCCCAGTGTGTAAATCCCAACAAGGGACTCCATGCTCGTCGTGGGACTGGATATTTTTTTGTTTGAAATACTGAACAATAAAGAACGTCAGGAGCAGTGGAGCCATGGATGTCACTCATGATGCAAAAGATGCTCCACAAGCGTGTGCAAATGCAGCCAAGCATGCGGCATCTCCTCAGTGCTGCTGACAGCAAGTCTGCACTTCTGCATTTTACCACAGCAATTAATTGAGCTAAGTGTGAGTTTGTTTGTCTTCATCAAAATAAAGTCCACAGCTGATTTTATGCAAGTAAAATCCTGGCTGTCTGGACACAGTTATACCACTATAAAGATAGATTTGCTACAGGTACAGATTTTCTCACTTTTTTATAGGAGTAATTTAGAGTAATATAATTAAATTGATCTCTGAATCTAACCAGTGGAGATATAGGAATTTTTCTTTTTCGTAATGAAGTAGTACATTCTTTGGTCACAGATGCACCCTTTAAACACTTGCAGGAAGTCCTGACACTGTACTTTTGGGATATCTCAACCTCCCATCAATTTAACCTTTTCACATGTACTTTGGTTTGTCTAGTTTTACACTACAGAGGGAGGAGAGCTTCCCAGGATCTCCATTTGCTTGAACTACAAACCACTTGTTGAGCTACTAAAGATTTACACCCTGTAGCAGCAGACAGGCACCAGTCTCAATAGTCAGGGCCACAGGAGAGATTCTCCAAAGTGTTTTCCAGCTTGGAAATGAAACCGGGAAAACCAACATTACACCTTTTGAAGCGCATCTGTTCAACACAATGAGCACGTTATTGACTTTCCTTTTACTTGCTTAATCTGTCCAAATTTAATTCTAACTAAGTCTAATTCAAAATCTCCAAGTGTATATGTAATAAAGTCAATACAGTGATTCATACTAACAAATCAACATTTGTAGAAATAGAAGAGTTATAACATCAGCTTAGTTCACATCCAACTGCTCACGTAAAGCTCCAAAGAAATGAAGCAATCAGGATTATCCTGAGCTCATTCGGACTTAGTAAAGAATGACATTCTCAAAATGCTTCTACTGTATTTTAAATTTTGATCTTGCTCTGCATTAGAGCAGGTTACAGTCTTCCAGACAAACATGTTTTCATCAAAAAGCATCCTTCTTAAAAGCATGAAACTGTGGAACATTATGAGTTTTGGATCTCTCTGCAACACTGCAGCTACATTTCTATTGAAAACATATTTTTTTATTGACATTATTGTAGAAGTAGGGCTCCTATATACGTCTGCAATTCAATGCATAGAAGGAAAAAAGAAAAAACTAAGGAAACTGGCTTTTAGAATAGGGAGCACGATGCAGACACTGAGCCTTTCAAGGGCTACCATGCTAGGGTCACCAGACTGCACTCTCTCTTTTAAGTGATGTATAGCTTGCAATACATGTAATAGCTTGCTATATATAGCTTACAATACAGTGTCTTCAGCAAAATATTTGACCATGGACCTCGCTTTCATGAGAAGCCCCTCAGAATTCAGCAAGGCCACCCAAGCCCCCAGATTTTGGCATGGTCTCAATACACCTCTTATACTGGAACCCCTGGGAGCAAGAATGACCAACATAGAGGAATTTGGGGGGGAATTTGTACCTGTATGTAGGAAGAAGAAACCCTGAAAGACAATTAATGATGAAATCCACTCGCTGTTGACCACCAGGAAATCATAAATACAGAAGAGCTATTGCTCAGTAAAGCAGGGCAGCATAGGGAAGTAATGAAATGAAAATGTAAATGTTCCAGAAAGGAAAGTTCACCACTGCCCTGATGCAGGTACAGTGCAGCTCTCCTCTATGTAGGGATGATGAGTGGCCAGTGGAGGAAGGACTTTGTTTCGAACATACCATGGCACTTACATTTATAATTAAAATGCCCTTCTCTAGCCTATTTATCTCACCTTTCTCTGAATGCTCTGCCTTCCTTTGCCTCTAGGGCAGACTGGTCTACTTCATCGCTCAAAGACTCTCACAAGGGACTTCATCTCACAACTTCACACATCTACTGTGGATGCTCCAGCTGAGTCAGCAAAGAGGTGTTCCTGGGGTGTGGATCTTTGAAACTGCCTTAGGCTTTTACTTTACAATGCGAGTAAAAAGTGCATGAAAGGTGCTCATTCATGCCCACTGACCAGGAGCCTTGAGTGTGGATACTAACCTCAGACCCAGGTGTCCACCTGACTTCAGCTATGATTTCTGCAGTCATGAAGCAGACTTCAAATGCTATTCTTTGTAGCTGTGAATAACACAGAGGAATCAGTGTTGTTGCCATGTGGGAAAAACACAGGATTTTGGGAAAGTCAGTAAGCCCAGTCTGATGGTCAAGGTGCAAGGAAACACAGTTACAGACCCATCATTAAATGCTGATACAGACAGAAATGGGAGAAGACTTTCCATAGCCAAGACATAGTCCTCAGTATCCTCTGGCTTACAGGATCAGCAACAGTTGCAGCAGCTTGTAAATACAAAGGTTTATTTCAAAAACCATTTTGCAGGCTTGGAGTCACAACTCCAGAATTCACTATTTTGTTAGTGATGTTTGTTAGTGCTGGAAAGACTTGGCTCGGCTTTTATTGGGGTGATTACGTCAAGATTTGCAGGGCAAAATTACCATCTGAAAACACACATGCTGCATTAAACATATCCTCCGCAGTTAAGAGAGGGACAGGATATCTTATTTCTTCACAGGGATCCACATTCAGAATAAATACTCTTTCTAAAGCCCAGCTGATTTTCAACAAAGGAAAAGGTGCCTTCCTCAACCTCTGCACTCCTAGAGGAACCGACCGGGATAATAATATGGAAGGGTAAGAAGAAATGACATGGGCATCACCCAGGCTGCGAGAACGGCTTAATCTCTCTTCTGTTTATTTTAATGAAAGGCAGATTAGACCAGAAGGAGAGGATACAAAGCTCTTCTGCAGGGCTGTCAGCATCCACGTCAGCTGGAAGCACAGCCTCCAACCCACGCTCACGCTTGGGCTATCCTCGCAGAGAAATGCCAGAAGAAGTCAGCCTGGGCATGACATCCCTCGACTCGGCCTCCCTGCCAGCATGCCCGCCTGCCTGGGGTGTCTCGGGGAGGAAAAGGAGCTCCTTGTAGTCCCCTCAGCGGCCACAGACATGTGGTTGAATGAATAAATATCAACAGGTTGTCTGAAAACAGCGGTAATGTGTGTGGGGGGGGATAATACACAAATAAGCAGAGAAGCCACAGATCATTCCGGCAGTTAAATATAGGCTTCCACATCCAGGCAGAGTGGAATTTTATATGGCACATAAAAAACTGGGATATCTTTAAAAACAGCCCAAATTTATTCTTCAGTTGCATGCTGTCTTTTAAAATGCATGGATTAAATAAAAATTAAAAGGTGCCTGCATGATTGACTTCTGCATGTAGCCACAAATGTATTCCCTTCAATAAGCAGTGGTGTTTCCAGCTCAAGGCTTCATTTGCATCATACACACTTTTTATTAACAGTGCAAAGAAAGAAATCATTCTGGATAAAAGACACCAGGATCTGACAAGGGCTACTGGGAGTAATGAAGAGGATTCACTGCACTGAGTGATCTGGATCAGTGCTTAAGCAGGGTACGGAGAAACAATATGGGCTTGAGCAGGTCCAAGCTCATCCACCCAGGAATAAATACAGCAAGCTACAGTAAAAGAGTGGGAAATCCTGTCCTGGGCTGTGACTACCCTCACATGCCTGACCAGATGACAAGCTGGATGGGGAGCTCCCAGGGTCCCAACGTCTGAAACTGCAAGTGTTAATGAGCTACATAAATGAGGAACATTGAGTCGCATTGCAGAGGTGATATTCTATCTGATTAGCCTCTGGTTCAGCTGGTACTGCAACGGTGTCCAGGTCAGCTTTCCACAGTGAAAAAAGGGTTTTTGACAACAGTGTAAAAACTACAGGACTCCAGGTTCCAACAGTTAAATGCATTAAAGGACTGATAGCACAGGTCTCCTCACTGTATCTGACAAAGATATTGCAAAATCCCAACTGGTAACTAGAAAATACAGGCTAAAACTAAGATGCAGATCTGTGCCAGAGATGGCAATTAGCTAGTGGAACAAGTCTGTAAAGGCCGTGATGGATTCTCCAGACGGAAAGTGTTATAATCACCAGGACTGAATGTTTCGCAAACTGGAATTATTTCACAGCATTGTGCAAAAGACTAAATTAGATTATTTCCAAGCCCTTTTACCTGACAAGCTGCCACTCTCTGAACACGCACCTAAGGAAAGTTAGGAAAGACACTATTCAGGAATAGCTGCACATCTAGGAAAGGAAAGGTTTTCTAAAGATTATTACACTTGGCCAACTTAAAGCATTCAGAAGTCATGAGTCAGAGCCCCAAGCATCATGCAACTGGCTTAAAAATACTGGTATTTTAAAACAGGAACAAATATCGGTTCCTTTTTATTTGCCTTCCATTTTTTTTGCCTTTTAAGCTTCAGGGTTCAAGCTCTGCTCTGCATTTGTGATGTCCATAAAGCAGAAGTCACTAAGTTTAATTGATATAAATGCTGAGATCACCACAGCATCATATGACTCTAGGAGGTTTTCAGAACAATACCAAATACCTTGAGATACACAGTAACGTGAGATTTCACCACAGAGATTATAAAGGCAATATTCCCTTTAAAACCAGACACGTGCAAAAAAAAAGCCAAACCAAAAAAGCAAGTTAAGCAGCAGCTGCAGTTATCCGCTCTCCTTGAACAGCTCCCTGCCAGCATTTGTGGGTTTCCAGCCACATTTCCCTCGTCACAGAAGGGCTGGGGGGGAGCGGGGGATCAGTGACCCTACAAGTTTTTTCCATCCCTGGTATCTATGGATGCTTCCTCTGGACCGATGCAGCTCTGTGTTTCTCTCCTCTCTCTTCTGGAAGGCAGAAGCCTTTTGCACAGGATGGATGGGCTGGGGAACAGATATGGCCAGGACAGAGGGAAGGAGAAGCTGGGATATACAAGATCCCTACCTGACCACAGGCAAAGCTCTGTTTCCATTAGCTTCTTTCCTGGGTCCCCCTGATGAGATGAAAGCTGGAAATTCTCAGCTTGCTTGCTCCTCTAACAGTAAAACCAGCCTCTCCAAACCCTACTCTCCCATTAACCTGATGAAACCAGGTAGTCCCCTACCTTGACCTCTCTTATCAAGGTCCTCCATCCCAACCACATGACTGGCTGTGAGCCTCCCCAGAGCCCAGGTAAAGAGGGAAGCAGTGAGCAGGAGCAGAGGCATGGGAAGGTTTGTGCTTGGGAGCAACCCAGCAGTGTAACACAGCCCCCAGCTCTCCTCCAGTGGTGGAAGGGGGCTGCTGCCCAGAATAGTCCTCTCGCAGAGATGGGGCTGACATCCCCAGACAGGTAACCTGCCTTAACCCTCTCCAGAGAGAGGAATATTTGGGACAGAAGCCATTTTGTGAAACTGCACTTTAACCATGCCCATTCCAGACCTGGGCAAGCCCATCCTGCAGTGGCCTGAGATGCACACAACTGCTGGGATGATCCAGCAGCACCTTGGGATAAGGCTGGGGGCTGGCCTGCACTACTGGTATGGAAAGCTGCACTGAAATCAAGGGGTTTCTCAGCATTAACCTTAGTGATCAGGCACCTGGACAAGGTTTTGAGACTGGTCCCAAAGGGTTCCCCACACCAGTGCTGTTCCCAGTGAGTTGCAGCAGTGCATGCAGCACCCAGATCTGCTCGCTCACAGACTCAGCAGAACAGACTCTGTGGGCACTGAATGAGCATTTTCGAAGAGTAATTAAAAAAAACCCCAAACCAGCTCCTTTTCTGCGGGGACGAATCTGCCTGGTGCCAGAGATGTTTGTTAGCACCATGAACGACTGCAGCAGAGCACGGCCACAGCTCAATGTCCTGGTTTCAGTTGTTTACACTTTTCAGCTTCCCATGCTCTGCCAGGTGCACAAGAAGCTGGGAGGGAATGCAGGCAGGACAGCTGATCCCAATTAGCCATCAGGGCTATTCCATACCACCTGATGTCAAGCTCAGTATAGAAACTGGGGGAGCTGGCCGGGGAGGGAGTGATTGCTGCTTGGGGGCAGGCTGGGCATTGGGTGGTGAGCAATTGCATTGTGTATCACTTGTTTTGTATATTCTGTTGTTATTTTCTCTTTCTCTGCTGTCCTATTAAACTGTCTTTATCTCAACCCACAGGTTTTAGGGTTTGGTTGGTTTTTTTTCCCCCCTGATTCTCTCCCCCATTCCACTGGGGTAGGGTGAGGGTGAGCGAGTAGCTGTGTGGTGCTTGGTTGCCAATCAGGGTCAAACCACAACACTCAACCCAATTGCCCCCGAGTTCATGTAGCCGTTTCTTAGCATAAACAGAGATTTTTTGCTGACCTCTTAAAAATATCATCTCGCTCTGAAAAAATTGCACAAACTCCACACAGTGTTAGGCTGGTAATCAAAACACATGTGCAGCTGGAGGAAGGCCAGTGGCGCTCAGGGCGGGCCCTCCCGCTTGTCACAACTGCCTTGCAACATTCATCAAAACCACGCTCCGAGTTCCTCCCCGTCTTGACACGAAACCTGTCGCTTTTGCAAACACAGAAAGGCAAAGCATTCACCCCCTGACTTCATGCCTTACGAATTTCGGAAAGGAAGAGCCAAGTCAGCTGTGCCACCTTTTCTCTGTGCCTGCACTGCAGCAAAGTACGTGCATGCAACTTAGGTCGACGCCGACAAAACCTTTGGGTATTTGGGGGTCAGAAAAGACCTAATGAGGCAGCTTGCAACATGAAAACCACCCATAACCACACCAGACACCACCAGCCTTCCAAATCCAGAAAAATACTGTCCGGGCGGTCAAAGAGGCAGGAATGAGACAGAGAAACACTTGTATTTAAGGCACAGCAAGGAAAAGGGAGCCCTCAGCGTACGGGATCGCCTCTGAAGGCAGCAAACCTGCAGGCAGGACCCGCGCCACTCGCAGGGATCAGCTCGCAATGAGTGAACGCTCCGGATTATTTTTAATGCGCTTGGAATAAACTCGTGCTCATGGGGAGGCCCGGCACGAGGGGCCCGGTACCGTGAAAGCCCCACGTGAGCTCTGTTGGGAAGATTTAAGTAGAGCGTAAGCGACGTATATGCTTTATATAGCCCTCTTGGAGATGCAGGTGCCTCCACCAGCCATTCCATGGGGACCCGGCTGTGGGGGTGTGACGTCCCCACGGCATGCCCGAGGCTGAAGCTCACAGGGGCCACGTCTACACGAGGCCCAAGCCCCGCAGAAGCCGGCTCCTCCAGCGAGGGCAGGATCAGGCCCCTCCGCCAGACCCACCCCCCTTGGCGGCCATTACCTGCTGACCCCGTACTCGGGGGGCGGCTGGTAGCGGACGAGGGCCACCTCTGCCCGGGCGGGCTGGGGGGCGGCGTAGGAGGCCTTGAGGATGTCCTGCGCCGGCTGCTCGCCGTAGAAGAGCCCGTGCTCCTGCGCCTTGCTCCCCGGGGCGGCCGCCTTGCCTTTGTAGGGGTACTCGGGCGGCGGGCCCCGCGGGTCCGTGGCCTTGCCGGGCGGCGGGGCCGCCTTGAAGCCCTTCCCGCCCCCCGGGGCCGGGGGGTGCTGCTTGGCCCCGTTCCTCTCCAGAGAGAGCTGCATGATTCTCTCGCTCAGCGAGCGGACGTGGCCCTGCTTCAGCTCCTTCAGCGCCTCGTCCTTATGCGCCTGCCCGCTGTTGGCCCGGTTCACCGTCGGCCTCCCCTCCGTCCTGGACTTCTGGCCGGATGCGCCATAGAAACCCGGCGCGGCGGCAGTGGCCGGCGGCTGGCCTCGGAAAAACTGAGACTGGGCCTTGGCTTCCTCGTAGGTGGGGAGCTCCTCGGTGCCGTGCGGGGGCTGCGGGGCCCGGGGCTGCTTCTCCATGGCAGCACCGTCCCCCTGGTGCTCCTGCCCCTGTGGTTCCTGCCGCCCCGACGGCTGGACCATTGGCGGCTCTTCGGGCGCGAGGTTTTCTGCGGAAGAGAGAGTGCTGGCAGTGCTGTTGGAGGGGCCGGCGCTGCCCGTCGCCTGGTGCTGTATGGCCAGCAGGTTCATGTTCTCGCTGGGGTTGCCATACCTCAGCCGCTCCTGGATCAGGCGCTGCAGGACGGTGCCGGCTGCCACCTCCTCCGCCCCTCGCATCTCTGCCTCTGGGACCCGGCGGAAGCTGGGTGGGCGCAGGGTGCAGAGGGCCTCCTCGGCTGGGCAGGGGGAGAGAGAGAGGCGGCCATTAGCGCTGCTGCTCGGCAAGTTCAATCCCCCCGCTTTTTCCCTTCCCACACTCCACGGCTGTGACTCTGTGCCCAGGATGCACCCCCGGGGCAGTGCCCTGCCAGGCTACCCCTGGAAGCTGAGGGGACGTGGCTGGAAGCCACCAAAAGAGGCAGGGCACAGTTCCCTGCTCGTCTCACCACCCCAGCTCATCCCCAATTCTGTTTGCAGTGACCCCTAAAAACATATTCCCGTCCCCGCCCTGGTCCTCCTCTCCACTAATACTCTGTGCATCCCATACCCATGGCTCTGAAGCCCCTCCTAAGTCAAAGGAGGGACAGGCAATGTCAAAGGGAAATTTGGTCTTTTCTAAAATATGAATAGAACGGAATCGAACAGAACAGAATAGACTATTTCAGTTGGAAGGGACCTACAGTGATCATCTAGTCGAACCGCCTGACCAATTCAGGGTTGACCAAAAGGTAAAGCATCATATTAAGGGCATTGCCGAAATGCCTCTTAAAGACTGACAGGCTTGGGGCATCGATCACCTCTCTAGGAAGCCTGTTCCAGTGTTTGACCAGCCCCCCTGGAGATGCCTTGCATGGCTTACAGAGGGAGCCTGCATGGCAATACTAAATGGGACGCTGCGTTTTTGATGGCCAAAGTCAGATGAGTCAAATCCTCCCCCCCAGTGCACTGCCTGCCATGACAAAACAGAATGCAGGTGTCACAGAAAAACTGTGAAACAACACTGAAAATAAAAGGGTCCTAAAAGCATAATTAAAGAACAATCTCTGCTCTGGCATCTTCCCCTAAAACTGCAATTTTCCTTCTGGCCAATAAAGCTATTTCTAAGGCAGTCAATACTAACTTTTGTAATTTTGCTGGGTGAGTACAAGGAAGGTGTTATGGTCATAGATGTAATGCCAGCATTTTAAAAAGAACACAGACAGATCAGCTACACAATCCTAACACAGGCTACTGAAGTAATTCAGAAGCAATGGTACTGTCTTTGCACCATACACACAGAGGAGCTTGCCTGGAGCTAAGCATCTAATGGCCTACACCCATAGCTGGGAGGCTGGAATCCCTCCGCGCTGGGAGACGTCTGTCTAAACAGTGTCTGAGCCCAGAGGGGTGCTCCTGAAAGACCCTGGTGTGGACAAAAGTGAGGAGCCCACAGCTCTGGACCGAGTCCTCCCATGTCCCTATGCAAGAAGGAGGTGCCGTTTCGAGTTCAGTTTTTTGAGGTCATTCTTGGCAACTTTCTCTCTCTCTCCTGCTGTTTCTAATTCTCAGAGGAGTTTGGCAGAAGTACTTACATTTGTTTTTTGGCATTTGAAAGTAGTTGAAAAGCAAACTTTCTCTTGAGGTCTGGTATTTCCCTGAGGTTTCACCAGTTACTGCACATGCTGTGGAATAACTTATATACAACCCAGATGCCAGAGGCAAAGAAAAGCCTTCAACTCTTAACTGCGAGAATAGGTCATTTCCACCAACATTTCTGCAGCAAAGCCTTAAAGATGATTGTGGGGTTCAAGGGAGAGAGAAGATTCCCAGGCTGTTTCACTACACGCCTGCCCGATGAGATACACCTCTCCTGCTTTCCCTGAGATGTTATCTGCCCACCAGCCTGACTCGCTGGGGTTGCAGCCTGGCTACCAGCTTTCAGAGGGTCTGTCAGCTCCCTGGGCCAGTGTTTGAGCCAACAAGATGCACCGACACACGCACCTCCATCTACCTGTCTGCACAACAGACAAGTATCCATCCACTTTATATGCCCCTGCGGCTACGGCAACCTCTCACTGCTTTATTTATGTGTTATCACAGCACACAGAAGCCTCAACTTACTCGACATTTTTGCAGATGTGCAATAAAATGTCTGTAACGTACCAGAAAGCTCATAGTCTAGGTTGTTAGACTACGCCTGAGGTAAGCCTGCAGAAAGTAGAAAAAGCCAACGCTACATTGTCAAGGCAGCTCTTTATCCTATACCACAGGATTTTCACCCCTGAGCTAGCCATCTGTTAGCATCCTAATATTTGGGAGATGTACTTTAGTTGCCTGTTGTTGAGGTCCAAAAGGATCAACCACAGAGAGCCTTCCACGGGGTGCCTGCAGTCCTGCTCCATCAGCAAAAAGCTATGGACCTCAGTGTGGCTGTGCAGCAAAGAGCAACTATGTCCTGAAGGACGAGTGGAACCGTTGCATCCTGCACAAGCACAGGTGACAAATGATGGTGAGTCACAACACTCAAGTCAAAGGCAACTCCCCTTTGACTCTACCAAGGATGAGAAGCTGGCCTTCAACTCTGTAAATATTATTTGTAAATGGTCTAAACTGCTCTATTTATGCTTCAAGAAAAAACTGGAAGTAAATGCAGTGGGTTCGTACGGAAGTGTGGCCACCCACGTACCAGCTTTTTCTTTGGCACTGATTGCTTCAGCTGTTAGAGGAGAAACTTCATGCCTGCCAGCAAACAACTGGTGATCCTGGTAAAGAAAGCCAGTGTCTTCCAGCACCTGGACTGGGCTGGTGGGCTTGTAACAAACAGATGTGGAGCCTGCAAGAAAGAAGAAAGGGATGTCAGTAAATAAACCACTTGAATGACAAAATACAAAGCCATGACTTATGACAGAAGTTCAAAATGTTTTCCTGAGCATGGTTAGGTACCTGAGAAGCCCTGCTGAGGCCACTGATCCAACCACCTCTGCTGTCCTCACCACCCAAATAACACATGAGCTCTGAGGAACAAGAGACAGCCACCAAGTCATGTTCCATGCACTGGCCCAGCCTGACCTTTGAGGTCCCCAGACCAGATACAAAGCAAGGCTGGCACAGCCCGGCTTGTAAGAGCTGACAGCGACAAGCTCACAAATCAAGGCATGGCCCTGGGATATGAAGCCAACAGAGCCAGAATAAAGGTGAACGACGGAGTGGGTAAAAAGAAGAGAAGAAGGACAGATGAGGACCCAGCCACACATTCAACAGGGCTAAAGTCTGGGAAAGGCTTTGCCACAAAATCCACTCATGAGTAATAGCTCAGCAATACAGAAAGCTGCTGAGACATAAAATACAGCCAACACTATCAAGGGAGAGAGTTTATAAATCACTTTGTCCAGATGTTTTTACTATGGTAAGGAGACAATGTAGCTGGAGAGCCATGGGAATGTGGCCGGCAGACTGACTACACAGGAGCCGCACGTCTGATCTCCGGAATCCCATAGACATCGCAGCTGGACTAGACCCCAGCCCCTTTCACAATCAGTAGCAATCAGTGAACAAGGTCTCCTGGCAAGCAACAAAGCTCATCCTAAATCTGCTCTCAGGGATGGCTTCCTTCAGCGGTGCTTGTTTTAACAAGCCCATGCAAAATCGATCACAGCAGTGTTAAGACAGGAATGACATTGTCATGACCCCACAATTCAAGAAAGACACA
>VZTL01077477.1:6058-105245 GCA_013400535.1 Scopus umbretta | reverse complement strand
AAAAAAAAAAAAGAGCAGGTTTAGTTTTATTTTCATTTTAGATACATTTGTGATGAAACACTTGTGTTGAGCCTAACCACACAGGAACAAGCAGGAAAACCTAGGCCCCTAGATGTAGTGGGGTTTTTTTACCAGTCATCCTTGTTAAGGTCATTTTGAGACTATTGAGTCCTTGCTCTGGGCTATTCTTTTTCCCTGATTACACCTGTATGACTTGATTTCCTACTGAAGTCACTGTGCTGAAGCCAAGGAGGACAGCACAGCTGAGGACAAGATTTGGTCTCATGCTCCCCAAACAGGATCTTGAGAACTAACGCTTCAAAACCTGCTCACTTTCCAAAGCTGAAACCACACAGAAGGGAGCCAACTTGAATAAAATAAATTCCCCACATGTACAGTAAATGAAAGGGAAAAGATTGATTCACTACAAAGGATGGACTGAAGACATTTGTTTTGCATACTGTACTGCAACATTTTTTTGTGCTTATCCTCATTTTCGAGTTTTGTCAAAATGAAAGCAAGGAAAATTTCGACCTAGAAAATTTGCTTGCACTGAGTTACAAGTACCTCAGCACAGAAATCTTTATTTATTACCTGGAAAGTTTATCACAACTTTATTCTGCTGTGCTCCAATATCTTTTTCTTAGATTGCTTTTTGTGTAGTAGGAAGTTATTTTTTAACAATAAACACAAGAAGCACAGATTTGATAAAAGCAACTTGTGTATCCACCGGGAATGACATTTAAATGTAATAACTAATGTGATGAAGAAATACAGAAAGCGAATATATAGCATAGATTAAATAAGGTCTAAAAGGTGTAGTCAAGGTTAGGTTTGCCATTTTCCCTTGCACAGTGTTTCTGGATGTCTTGTTATTTTCTGTCTGCCAGGCAGTGCTGAGATGAATATGCCAAATGATTGCCGTAAAAACACTAACCCTACACCTTGATTTGTGCTTAGGTAAGCATGCAACTCTGTGCAATAATTCTCACAGTCAGAAATGAACACATGAAATATTCAGTTTTCATTTAAATGTGTTGCAGACAAAATCATAGACAAATCTCAGGGAACAGGGTTGAGGGGTCAGCAATCCTCTAAACTATCTGCTGCCCATCAAGGGAAGATGAACTCTATTTAAGCAGTTCCTGAAAATATGAACTTAAGGTGATTTTAAAAAACACCTCCAGTGGTAGAGAGCCCAAGACTTCCTTGGGCAGGTGATTTCTTTGCTTTATCAGTCTCCTGATTGAAATTGATACCCATTCTTACAACATTACAGGCAGGGAGCGAGCCACAACACAGGGCTGTCTGGCCAACTCGGAGGCTGCCGGCGCTGGCTCTGAACTGATCTGTCTTGTGGCTGCTCTCGCAGAGTGTGATCAAGGAACAGCCTTCCACCTGCAGCACTTTTCCCCACCACACACATGGAGCAACAAATGGTATCTAAATATATGACAAGCGATGGATACAACAAGCAGATGGTGGGAGAACAAGGGCCCAGATCCATTAGCAGAAATCTGGATCAACTCGCAGATGATTCACCAATGCAAATCAGGGGTAAATACATAACAGGCACTCCACGCCAGCCATCCCCCCAAGAGCTGAAAGTCTGGAGCGACAAGTCAAGGACTCTCGCATCTTTGCACGTGTTTTTTTGCAGTTGTACACAGGAGGGCAGCAAACATTTACTCAGCGTTTGGCACTGCATCTCTTCCTAACCTCTGCCATAAATAGATGCTGTTGGGATAGCATAAACTGTCCGTCATCACGAGCAGATGCCTGCTAAATAGCCCCATAAAAAACCCCAAAGTGACTGTAATTAGACAGAGTGCACATTTCACTGTTATGACTAAGACAAAGGTTGTCTTGGATTTTTGCCTGCTGTCGGGCTAAATTCACCCCCACCAAATTGTCTCTGGATATTCCTTTCTTCTCTCTAGTTCAGTTTTATAGGGTGTTTGCTATCACTTGTGTAAGTTGTTGCAGTGGTTTTCATTCTCCAGGGAAATTACACTTTTATTCTTCCTATCAAGGTGCTGACACAGGCATTTCAAACATGTCTGCTCCCCTTGTTTCCCAACAGAAAATAAAGTGGGGATGGGGGAAGAGAAGTGTGTTAGAAATATTCTCTAATTCTGGCTAATGAAGCTTGTCAATAAATATGAAAATCATTATTTAGGTTTTGAAAATAAAGGCCTGAAAGAGAATGTTTCTCAACAACAATTCTATTTTTTTTAAGTGGGTATAATTACAGCAATTGTCTTTAGCCTGCAAAAATACCCACTGCCTCCTTCCTGCTCTCAGCCCCGCTCCATTCATTGCTGTGACTTTGCCTTCTTGCTAACTTTGTCCATTATCCAGCACAAGCAATTCTGCACATTTATGTTGATGGCAATTTAGATTGAAGACTTTTGGGTGGAGCAGTGTATTTTCCCTATGAATTTGCTCTGGCTTATCCTAATGAAGTATTAATGGTCATGTGGTTGGATTCTCTTCAGCTGCCTAAAAGGAGTCCAGGATGGGTGTCTGAGGTGAGACGAGCTACCACCCACAGTCTCACTGACTACAAGGGGAGCCAATGGTAGTTACCCACTCTCAAACACGCCATTTCAGACATCTAAAATTAGGTAGGATGAATTTTGACACAAAGGCCCATTTTCTCTCCATTTAACTTTATGTACCCGACTGAGGGTGTACATCTGGCGTACAAAACACCTCTACAGACCAAGACGACAGTGAGCTCTTGGGTAGTTTGCACTGCTCTCTGAAAAGAGCTGTTTTCTTTAGCACTAGAGAGGGATCTTCAGAAACCACACCCTCAGGTAGGTGCTTAAAATTAGATAGGGTGATCTGTGCCCAAAAGCCAAATTTTACATGATTTTTGAGCACTGAAATTAATGAGATTTAGAAACTTAAGTGCTTGAAAAAGATCCAGAGTGGGAAAATGACTGAAAGTGTATGAAACAGGAAAGTTGCCTGTTGCTGTAATCTTTAATATGATAATGCCATTGGGGACTGGGACTATGAAAGACACTGTGTGGAACAAGGTGGTCATATCACAGCAGTCCACTAAAACAAAATATACAATAAGAAAAAATCCTGACCAAGCAAAACCCAGACATTGTCTAGCTGTGATTTCACAGAACAAATATGGTTGGGGATTTTGTTTATCTAAAAGTTTTATCCTGCCTTTTGTCACAGAATTACAGTCCAAACCATGAATTCTGATTTGGGGAGTTCACCTCCTGAAACAGAAATATGAAGTCTGGGGGTGCCAGGGATACAAGAACAGTCTTAGTATGTTAAAATAAAATCGCTGGCATGGTTTCCTCTAGCAGTTGTATTGGGAATATAATGTTAATTGCTGGACTAGGCTTTGGGCAGCTAATGAGTAAAGAATCCTCAGTGGATCGGGGTCTTAATTACCTGGTTTCCTTTAACCTCATTTCTTCTAACCCACCAGGTCAGTGGGACTAATCCCAGAACAAGACACTATGTTATGCGAGGTCTTCAAACAGGTCTAAGGATTTCCAAAATGAAAAAGGAAGTAACAAAAAGTGCTAATCTCAGTGGAAATTAGGCATCTATGCCTAATATAATGATCTAGAAATAATCCTTTGCTAACCACTTATCAGCCTGAAAACCCAAAGACACATCAGACTTTGTCCCCTCTGCCAATACTTCAGTGCCTAGACTTCTGATCCTGTCCACGGTCAAGCTAAGGAAGCACTGTGGGAGGCATCTTACCTGACTTTAGAGGCCTTCAGTGTCAGAACTATTCACTTCCCCTTCCCAAAACTTCTCTCTGTGATGTGCAGCAAGTCCTACAATTTCCTGTTTCTCTCATCTGGAAACCAAAGCAGTTATAAATTAAGAAGTCTCCACCAATGCACAGAGGGAAGGCGTGTATCTGATCGGTAGACACGTGGTGAGTCAGGCTTGCTAAGACCAGCACTTGAGTTGACCGCATGAGCTCCAACAATTTATCATTTTCTTCTTCCTGACACTTGCTGTTCTTTTTACCTTAGGTGGCATCACTCCCGGGAAGTGGTTTGCCCTGGGTGCAACTTCTTTGAAGTGATTTGCACAACTGCTTTTTTTTTTTCCTCAGGAGACTCTAGAACTCATTTTGATTACAATCTGCTCCAGGTTTATCCAAGCAAGTATCTGCTCTTGCTTTTCACTTATCCTTTAAGAAGTAGCATTCAGTACCACTCAGTGGTGAAAATCAGGTTAGAATGAGGTCTCTGAATGAATAGACAAAGTTCTTGCTGGGTTCTGTGATGGGTATGATAAACTCTGCAACCATCTAGAGAGGGTGTCTCCTCACCTGGTGTTATTACCACAGCAGCATGGTCAAAGGAATTTCCCCTTGTCACTCAATATCAGAACCTGCAACTACGTAAAGACAGCTGCAATTAAATGAAATATTAATCTAAAATAGCCCTGTTTCTGAGTTCAAGGTCTTTTATAGTTGTGTTTGTTTGTTTGGGCTTTAGCTTGTATTCTGTGCTGCTTGTTTGCTGTCTTCAGCTCTTGTTTCATTAAGAGACAAGAGAAAAAGGAAATAAATTAAAGAGAATCAGCAGATTATCCATGAAAACACTGAAGTAAAAATTAGTTGGAAATTCTCACCAATTTGTAGGCTAAGTTTCACATTCATCTCACTTTCTTTAGTGGTCTAAGAGTTAGGTTTTTAGTCTAGTCTCAGTCTTTAGTAGACATAGACACAGGAAAGACACAGACCTCTCCAGAGACTGCTATCTGAGACGATTTATGATTAAATGAATGGTCTCACTGGGCCATAAACTGAGCATGTCTTGTGCTTGAAGTGACACATATGCCTAAATGACTGATTAGGGACTACAGTTATTAACAGTGGAAGGTGGTATTCCTTGGGTTATGATGACACGCAAAGCCTTTTTATGCTAGGGAATCTGAGTCAAGTTTCACTGTAGAAATCTGTACCCACACATTTACAGTAGAAACAAGTTCTCTTCCAAACCTGCTCTTGATAGCTGTTTACTTAATCTTAATATCTCCAGTAATGGAGAATCTGTCATCCATGGAGGTGACTTAATGCCACGCCTACCATAATTTTGTAGTAAGGTACACTTCTCAACAAAGCATCTTAGTACTTTCCTCTTTTAGCAGATTTTCTTATGTATTTAACTGATGCAGGTAATTACTTCCCATCTATAAAGCCCAGAATGAACATTCCTGATCACTTTCTTTGATCTCCTGATGATAGCTGTCCACAGAATCACACCTCTCTATTCCTGAATTTACCATTCAAACATAATGTGTACATTTCATAAGGACAACCAACCTTGAATAAGGTTGAAGAACTGAAATCCAATCGAGCTCCTGATTTATATGCTGATTGGTTTTTTTTTTCACAAATACAGAAAATTTCAAGAAAAGTGAATTTAAAATTAAGAAATGCACCCTTTTCCCCACAGAATAATGTAAACAAGATTGTTCAACTCTTGCTTCTCAGCTACTGATCTGCTGCTCTGACCTTGTAATCAGAAAAAACTGAGCCCTGCATTTGTCTTTGAAGACTGCTCATAATTAAATCCTATTGTTTCATTGAAACAGAACATGACTCTCACAATTTGTAACCAGAAGCAATATAGCTGCAAAGAACAATGTTGGATAAACATGCCCTTCAAAGATCAAAGGATGGAGGGCTTTGTCAATTAAAAAAAAAATCAGCATAGCTAAACTGCTGTTTCTCAGCAACTTAGTGCGGGTTCAGATCTGAGGCTGCCTAGATTGCCTTGCTTTCATTTCACAGTCTCAAGGGCATCCTTATTCCCCAAAAGTGCATGGGGAAGCTGGCACACCCAGATGTGAGTTGTGAGTCTGCGGGCAGAGGGAGAGAGTACCGCCCTCATCACTAATTAAACGTTCAAAGGATTCGTGCTCTCTCCAAGCAGCACATCTTTGTGACATTTAATAAAAATCAGCCTCAAAGAGAAAACACACACAAAATACGTTCAACAAGGCAATGGACAAGAGGATAACAGGAGGTTTTGGCTTTGTAGTGATACTGTTTGCCTTCCTTTCTTCCGTGTGAGGAGCCCACAGCTTTCCACTAGAGTTTGTCCTCCTCATGACAATCAGAAACTCACCTCTGATGTTACTTTGGCCGTGCAACTCCAAGAGGATACAGAAGAAGCCAGAGCTGCTTAAGGAGTTCACCCCTTCTCAAGAGCAGCTATGTGACCTATGGCCAGCAATGCCTTCTCAAATTAATCACTAGCTGTTTCCTGGTGGCCCAGAAAGAGGACAAATTTGCAGCAAATGAGTCACAGCTAAACCCTGGCATGTCTGTTCAGTATTTCATAGTTTTTCCTCTCTCTGTTGAACTATTTCCTCGGACATGCAGACTCCTTTCCTGAAATGTCTCTGCTAGTGCAAGGATGGGTCACTGCTGAGAAAGGTAGATTGCATTCTCCATGGCCTGACCTTTCTGGTGGGAGTTGGGGGGTACAATCCATCCATATTAATCTCATAAACTTCTCAAGTGCATGTGTGTATGGACATGCTCCCAGCACATATAGATCATTGGCTAAGGGGTTGAGACAAGCCCTCCAGCAGCAGTGTAGAACTAGGACCTTTCTCTTGTCCATACAGAGGTCCAGGTGGATCACTTAGCTATGGCATGTGGGTCCCAAGGCAAAAGAGAGATTATCTTGCAGAGAGCACTTTGTGGAAGGTCAGTATGAGGTAGGTGCAGATTGTATAAGACAGAGGTGAAACTAGACAGGTCGCAGACCGTCAGAGGGCCTCATCCACTCAATCTTATGCCAGTACATTCTGGAAAGAATAAGGATTTGGAGGGCACTTAGCACCGCTTTCTCCCATCCATCCAAATAGCAATCAAATCAAGGCAGCCCTTCTAGAAGGGCTCAGCATTGTGCAGGGTGAAATCTGCTCTCCTGGGATTCTCACACAATAGTCCATGTATGGCTGTCTTTTCTGGTGTCACTTGTCTTTGCAAAATCAGCTACCACAGTTATCAGTCATGGGCCTTCACACTCCTTTGCTGTGACGAGTTCTCCTTGCAGCCCTCTCTCAGCACTAAGCTGAATTTCTGAAGCAGATAGAGAGAGAAGAGATGAGACTCATTAAAGCACACCCAGACCATCTTATCTGCTGTACTGTTCTTCTCTGAGCTTCCTTAGTAGTCCTGGTCTTGCTTGGGTAATAAGGCTAATATGTCTTAATCCGAGAGTGAATTTGACCAATTTTCATTTTAGAGAGGGCGGAATTGAGGAAGACATAAAACAGAATGAACAAAATCATGCTGAAATCTTGCAGCAGGTCTGTCTCATGCATAGCTCTGTACTTTCTGCTGTAGATTGTGGTACCTCAGCTTGAGAAAGAATGAATGAGCTTCAGCTCTAGCTTTTTTAATTGAGAAATCAGAGTTTATTAACAGATTATTGCAATACAAATGCAGCATAGAGAAAAAAAGACTGATTTTCCCAGTGATTAGGAAAAAAGGAAGTCTTTGTAACTGTATCACTCTCCTTTTCCTTGTCATTAAGTTATAGGGTAAATCTTCAGCTCACATTACACTATGGTGCTTCACTCTTCATGGCACAGGGTTTGGAATGGACATGCAACTGGATCTACTGAGGGCTACATCTGTGAGGGAGCTATGTCTTCAAATGCTCTCTTTCCCTTGCAGATGGGGAGCAAACCTCTGGTGGAGAGCGGGGATTCTCTCTTTTTTGAATTTAGATATGACCGTAAGCTTTTCATCTGAAGTAGGGGAGAAAAAAATGGTTTATTCTGCGAGTGAGGATACTATTTGTTCCCCTTACCTCTTGTCCTTCTGGACTCCAATGCTGCTGTTATGTGTGCCTGGACTTAGATTTATGAATACAATGACAGGAATGTGAAGCATGTACTGTTGAAACTATGTGCAAGAGAGATATCTAACCCAGGACCCTGCTAAAGTGTTACTGATATTTGTTGTTTCTTTGCTATAGTTTTTGATAAAGCAGAGATAGTCCATCCAGCTTCCTGTTTAGACTTACTTTTATTTCCCAGTTCTTAGATATTGTAATTCCACTTTGAAGAATGTTTTACAGTTTCCTTGAAATAAATCTCTCTCTCTATCTTCCTGTCTACTAAAGTCAAAATCTTATTTTAATGAGTTAAATTCTAATATCAGTTAAACTGGAAAGAATTTGACCCATAAAGTTTGACAAATGATGATAATTTTAAAAAATAAAGTGTACACATCATGTCTAAACACAATTGACCTCATTCCCCTCAGCTGTCTTGATGTTCAGCTGCTTGGAAAATTTCCTCCAGGGAAAACCTTTATTAAATGATTTGTGCTTCTTTTACATTTTATTCCAAATTATCTCACTCCCTCATTTTATTTCTTCTTCAGGCTGGCTGCTTGCTACAGCTAATTTGGTTGTCCTTGCTGGGACTACCATAAATACTCTTTCCCAGTAGTACTTTACAAGCTGAATTAGTCAAGTGATCTTGGCTATAACATTCAAGAAAACAGTCGATAAGATTAAAGACTGGGAGAACTTTATGGTTGGAGACACCGTTTTAAAGTCACCCATAAAGGTGCATGAGCAAAAAGTGCTGACAAGGCCAAAACATTTGATAGATGTTAAAATTGTGACCTTCAGCATTATATTAGGAGGGATAATTGTTCACTCACTTCTCTCCCTACAATGACTGTATTAAAGCATGACACTCTCTTTGGAACTCTTAACAAGGACCCTTCCACATGAATAGATGAAATATCAGATTAAAAACAAGGAGATAAAGCCTGACCTACAAATTGAAAGACAGAGAATTGAAGCCTGCATGAGCCTCCAGGTATACTGGGTCCCCTCCTTCTCTGAGTGTAAAGTAGAGAGGGTGACATCCTACCTGGTGTAAGTGATACCAGAGTCTTTGCTCTTCAGGCTTTTATTTCCCCTGACAATACCTAGAGGTTTAACCTGTGCAGGGCTGTAGCTCCTGGATGAGGGTCATGGTTGGATAAGTCTGCTGTTGGCCTCAAGGTAGCACAGATTTACCACCACCACCACTCCCCCTAGAATTAGAAGTGATCACTATGGCACATGGTCCTGTGTTGTGCCAGGCAGATGGGGTCTGCAGTTGCCCTTACACTGGTCTCATGTTTTTCTCTCACCAGGGCGAATCTCCTGTTTTTATTTTAAAGCTGGATGAATGCTTCATTCACTGAAACCTAATTCTGGGGTAGCAGAGGGTGACAATAGGGATGGAATTATTTGTGACTGGGTGGAATTAGTGAAGAGGTGTCTGTCAAAAATTCCCTTTTTTTATTTTTGCAGCCAAGCACCAATTGGAACATTTCATTTCAGCATTTTTGAAAGCAAATGTTCTTCCTTTTTTGTTGTAAAATAATTGTTTTCAAGTCTGAAATTGCCAATACTTCATTTAAAAGCATTAGGAAAATAATTAAAAAAGCCCCATCAGTCACACAAAATGTTTTGACTTGAAATAGCTCTCTTTAATTAATTTTTAAAAAGTATTACTTTTTTTTCCCCTTTATTTGGCAAATATGTCTCTGTTCCCTTCATCCCCCCCAAAGAGTTTGCAAAATCAATTATTCCCACAGTTTGCTCAAACCTTTTGAGACATAGTGGACAGAGCCACTTTCATGTCAAGGTGGACTTTAAATAAAGGTTTCTAATACTAAATTGAAAAGGCTCAGACTTTCTTCTAATGAAAAAGGGTGAACTATTTTAATTTTATATCTAAATGACAATGAAAAAAGTATTAAAATATTGGTATTTCTTGTAAACTCAAAAGTCCATATTTGCTTAACTCTTCTGTAGCACACACAGGATAGATAGATAGATAGATAGATAGATAGACAGACAGACAGACAGACAGACAGACAGACCGACCGACCGACCAACTGACTGACCTTTACAAGGGCTTTCTTACTGTTACAAGGTTATTCTATTCATGTTACAATAAACCTGGAAAATTCTAGGGTGCAAAAACACATGGCACAGCATAAACATGATCTGAGACATTTTGGGTACAAGCAACAATTCCACTTTTCCTGTAACAGATGACACTCCTTGAGGTTAGAACAAGAAGTTCCTGTTGCCTGTGCTGTAACATCTCCTGAAAATAGCTTCTTATTTGTGGCACTGATATAAAAGCTGTGTTTTATGGAGTTTACCCGACCAGCTTTTCCATGTCAGATTATCACAGATACATTTTTTTCAATTCATTTTGAGACCAACTGCTGTTAAGAGGCTGTAACAATGGATGTAACTTGCTACTTTCACTTCCATTCAGACAGTTTGAAGAAACTCACATTTCAGCCTTTTATGGTTCCTCTTTCCATTATACTTATTTTATTTTATTTTTCTCCATGAGGATTGAGACACTTTATTCAGGTCATTTTCTGCAATATCATCTTAATGCATTAAAACATCAAATAATTTATTGTCCATTCAGTCCAGCCACTTGTCCTTTTCCCCTAAAAAGCACAGTCATTTCTGTAAGCTCTCCATTCTCCTGCATGTTCAAAGGGCTTCGTGGATCTCCTCACCTTCTCATTAAATCTTATTGAAGAGCAGTTGCCTTGGAAACCAGGGAGCCGATCCAGCAAAGGGGCTGAGCATCTTCACCTTGCCTTGACTTTGGTGGGAGGTGAAGACATTCAGCACTTCAGAAAGGACACTTAGTGCCTGGCCAGCAAAGAAGCCATTAGGCCCTAACTACTGTTTTGCTCTAGTTTCAGGATGATGGGAAATTATGCTGGTCCCTACATGCCATCCTATCTTCTCTATGAAGAACAGAAGATAGAAAGAGGATGAAACAGCTGATGCTTTTGAGGTATGTGTGAACTCATTTGTAATTGCAGAGACTTTGGAAATGCGGATGCATTCTAAATATTATTCAAGGTTCGATCTAAGAGGACCAAACTTTATTTCTAGGTTATTTATAATGTGTCAGTGCATTCATAAGGGAGCTACAAGGGTTGCTACAGACATGGAGTAAGAAACAAGTTTGGATTAAAAAGAAAAGAAAAACAAATAAGCTGCAAATCTTAGATGTTCCTCGAGATAAGAGACAGCATCCTTCCAAGGACTCAGCCAATGTAACCACCAAATATTAGCATTTCCAAGAAAAACACCCCAGGCTTTGGAAACTTGCCAGCAAAGAAATGAAGTCAAGATTGCAGTGATAATCACAGCAAGAGATATCTTATGCAGACAAACTATAACCTAAGAACAGAGCTAGCTCTGCTCAGGTCACCTTGGCCTACCAGGTTCATTATCTCAAGGTAGAGCCACACAAATGCAGCAAGTTTTCTTCCAGTGCCAGCTCAGTCCAGGATCAGGTTATCTGCTTTCATAAGGTCTTCAAACCTCCCCACAAGTTCTTCCCAGACTCACCTGGCTCCATACAGAACCATTTCTTGGATCTGCACCTTGATATAAATACCAGGAGCATTATTCAAGATCCAGAAGACCTTCACAGATGAAGCAGCACTGCACATACTCAGCACAGGGACTTCAACCCAAAGCATCTACATGCATTCCTGTGGGGCTGAGTGTGAGTTAAGCAACCATTGTCAAATGGGCAGTCATGACTATGAGCGCAATTACTGAAACATTTCCATTCTCAGGCTATCTACGACCATTCTGGACCATGGAGAGTTGTAGGTCATAATTTTGCCGGGCCAAATCCAGGCACTAGCCCTGAGAAAACTGCAACTAGCTACAGGATTATCTTTGGCAATGTGACTGTTCTCTGAGTATGGTAAAACTGCCCATTGCTGTCTTTATTGGCTTTCTACAGGCAATTTTATGGTATTGGCCTCTGGTTAATAAAGAGCAAAGGACTGCATCCCTTCCCCATTCAGTCACAGTTTAAAAGTAGATGAGAACTGTGCTTTACAGACTACCCACCACTACCATGACATGTTAGGTAACTCTGAGAACATTTATTGAGTTTACAGCAATCTCAAGGACATGGAGAAGCAAAAGAGCCTTCACATCAGAGACACGACATCTATCAAGCCTAAGCAGCCCCAAAGGAAAAGAGAGCTTTGCAGGATCACAGTCTAATGGAGATGACAAAATTTACCTCATTTTTAGTTGTAGGTCTCAAATGCTTTATTACTCCTTATGTACTGGCACTAAAAGGTCCATGTGGTGTACATCTAGGAGGATGCTATACTTCTAACTGAAGGTCATATCAGGTTTTTCTCTTCATACATAATAGAGCTTTTTACCCCCAAAACTAGGGTGCTCTTATGAGTTACAAATCTTTCTCTGAGCTGTCTCCACAAAGAATATCACCATCTTCTTAGCTAGACACTAGACACAATGCTTTGACTCACTTTCTCACTTTCTTTGATGGCAACCCAGAGTGGTAAATGCTCAGATAACTTCTGCTGATCCCAAGTTTTTTCAGATATTGAATTTGGTCAAGATATTTTGCAGAACATCTCCAAGAATATTTTTTCAGTCTCCTCTTGATATTTTTGGTGTTCATTCTCAAATAACTTTTTATTCCTTTTGTTTTCTTTATATTCAGTTGTGTTATGTATTATAACAGAAAATAAATTCCTTAAGGTCAAAAAGATTTATTTTTATTTTAGGTAGAAAGGAAGTTTTAAACTTCAGGAGATGAGCACTGAGAAGACAGAACTCAAAACCCATTTGAGAAGTAGACCTTTCTTCTTTTACACTAGTCCATCTGAAAGTCTTTCTACCTAAAAGCAGTTTTTTACAAAATACTGTGCTATAAACAGGCAGAACTTCCCACAGAAAGATGTGAGGTCAAAAAAGAAATTTGCTGTGTCACCTGATGCATTTCTTCAAAGTTTCTCATTACTTTGTTTCCATGTGTCAAACTGATGTTTTTAAAGAGAAATACAAATGAATTGGAAAAATATATTTTGGTCATGTCTAGAGGCATGAAATGACATATGACATTAGAGCTACTGGCTAATAGGTGCTATAGAAAGACCAAAGAAAATACTTTCCCTACCCTGAAATGTTTGCAACTGGAACACAAGTTAGCAAAACCAATTCAATACCTTGGTTTCCCCAGGTTCACCTAAGGCATGGGAAATGACTCTCCCAGCATCACCCAGAAGTGGTTTGAATGACACAACTTGAGATGGACAACAGTTTGTAGAACGGTTATTATGGAGTTGTTGAGTTGCACTAACTTGTTCCTGTACAAGGAAACCCATGGGGACTTGAACATCTCTGAGAGCATGGAGTATGAGAGGAGCACAGGAGAGTGCTAATGGGCAGAACATAGCACTGAAGTCTTGGTCTGGGGACATGAGCTATGTTGAGTTACCTACATCAAAGTTGTACTCTTCTAAAAATTCAACCAGGAGCAGTGAAAAAAAAAGACTTCTTACTCAGGCTAAAATACACTACTCCCTACCTTACAGCAGTAGTTGGTGCTAAACGTCTCTCTCCTCTGCCCTTTGCTCCATCATTTACACTGCCAATTTTTCTTTCAGAGACTGTTCCTTAGAAGAAAGCAAAGAAACATATCTGTGGCGGCTGAAAGGATAGGCAGTGGAGAATAGCTTTCTAATACTCACAGCAAGAACAGAATAAAGTCGGGGCAGTCTCACCCAGAAAGAAGAATTCAGTTACCATCCCAGCACTGCAGCATTGGCACCATACCTGATGTTGACTTCACACAATAACAGGGGACTTTCAGGGCCATCCTAGTCTTTAGGGGTCATGGATCTGAATTCCTTGCTCTGCTGTATGCTGATTTTCTCTCTGATCTTGGGCAAGACAAGATTGGACCAAGTGCCCAGTCTCACCTTGAAAATAAGGGTAAATGCATTTCCGAAGTGTGAAATGTTTGGACAAAAGTCTCTTGCTTACCGTAGATGACACTGGGGAGGAGGCAAGTCAGGATACACGTGTTGCAGGGATTTACACCTCCAAAAGAGGCTTTTTATACTGACAAAGAATACGCTTCTAATTAAAGCTGCTGCTGTAAAATCTCTAATCTGATAACACATTGTGCAGGAAGCAAGGAGACATCTGTTCACATGAACACATCAATATTAAGGTGGATTCTGGATGCAAAATTCTCCCCACGCTGTTTAATAATGCCACTGGCAGAAGAGATCTTCCACATTAATATCTGGCAGCAAATGTTTCGCAACAGGAGCATGTATTCCACAGAGGATTGTGTGAACATAAGATCTAATTTTCCCTGGCAAATCATCCATCATGTGTGTGAACTTTTCATGGAAGATAATAATGTCTCCCATCAATACAATCAAGCTGGTGGATGAAACAAGACTAGGTAGAGGCGCAAACATCCTCCCTTCCACAATTACCATCTGTGGCCTCTGTTTGGGACTTATGAAATGGGAAGTATTTGGAGTTGGGAGAGACCATCTAAAATGGCATCTCTTTGGTGTTTGTATCCCATCTCACAGAAGTATCTGAGGGCTGCTTGAATGTCGTTAGCCTCATGCCATCCTTAACTGATGAGGTAGGAGGATCAGAGGTGGAGGGTGAGGGGCCAACAGCCAGAGGAGTTGTCCAGTTACCCTGCACCTTAGGCAGGGGGGAGATGTGGAATGACATCAGGCAAAGCAGTGTATCCGTAACACAAGAGAAAGGCAGAAACAGTCATCTTGTCAAGTATTTGTAACATTCTTAATATACCAGGGAGGGAGAGAGATACTAGAAGAAAGTCCCATCTCTGCTGCCAAAGGGGAGGTTTTTGGGTCAAGGGGAGCATGTTTTGGGGCTAAAGTCCTAAAGCACTTGTAAAGAGAGGTGCCCAGGTGCAGTCCCATCGTATGGTCTAGTGCACACCATGTGCATCTGAGGTCAGGAGTGAGTGGAGAAGCATACCTTGGTTAAGATGTTGGTCCATTCAAAACACAGGTACATTTTACCTCCAAGGCCATTTTGCACTCTGTGAGGATCTCAGAGCTATTCCTGAAGAGAAGTAGGATAATGCAAGACTGACTTTTTCAGAACACCCCAAAGGCTGTACTGGCTCAGTGGTCTGTCACCACCAGTAGTCAAGCACAAATCCCTTGTAGTATTTCATAGAAATAACCTCCTTAAGTACTCTTTTCTTCCAACAACTTGCTGCTCAGGGTATTACAAGCCAGAGTTAGTGTCTTTATGTTTAACTGCCCCCAATGCCTTTTTCTTCCATGAGTTTGTCCTGCTGCTTTTTTGAATCCCTGTAAAGTCACTGCATCCACATCCTCCTGCAACAAAGACTTGCGCAACTTAGATGCAAACTGTGAGAAGAGCTACACTTTTCTGCCCTCCTAGACCCTCACTGGCATCTGCTAATTTAATTTGCTGAAAGCTTCAGTCTTGCAAAGAAGTTTGCTGGAAGTCAGTAACACTGGCGATGCTCAGCATTACCAGTGTGTGGCAATCTCTTACTGCCACAGATCCTGTGCTCTACGCAGGTTCACTTTGGGTGTTCATTTTGGGTTGACTCCAAAGTGCACTGCTATGTGTAAAGAGAATCATTAGCTTTCTGTCAGGTGCATTTTTCCATTAACTTGTTTTCCTTCTATGCAAAAAGGAAAGCAGTTTCTGGTTTTGACACACAGATGTGTTGGTGTCAGTGCCCAGGCCCTAGAAATAGCTTTGTTGCTAACATCCAACACCAGACTTGCTAGTTTTTCCAGGAATGGAAGAGGAAGTTTGATTAACCACACATATGAGGTGATAAAAATAACCCCCCAACCCACTTACACTAAAGCAGAGCAGCACTCAACAATTCAGGGCGATGCAGCTGACCTTGCATATGAAGAAGCAGGAACAGCTGCTCATGTAAAAGACTTTTTCCTTCTCCAGTACATTTGCTCTTAAAGCAAAGATGGGAATAAACGCAACCAGTGAGAAGGCCTCAAAGAAGTGCAGAGGGAGTGTTTTTATGGAGGTGGTTCTCCATGAAGGGCTGGTCTTCTCTGCAGGGCAACACAGATCTAAAAGGACCTGCTGGAGGACTCATGGGTTTTGACATACAGAAAGCTTAGATGTCCCTTTGGGATCCCTTCATGATCTCTAATAATTGTTTTGGTCATAACTTACCACAGAAAGCAAACTGCTCATAAACAGCCTTGCAAGAGATATGTAATCCCACTGAAGCTCCCTTTATAACATACGTGGTTCCTCCCAGGAAGGGATTCTATGGATTAAGATTAAATTTTGGCCATTGTTGGTGAATCTTTAGGGCAGTGTGTGAAGACAAAGCCTGATCTGCTTCCCAGTTGTAGGTTCAGGCATGTGTTCAGCCTTGGTGCACAAGGAGAGAGTGTGTTAAAAGTGGGTTTTAGGGACTGCAGGCTGCAAGGAGGGAAACTGCTAGGACATGGGAGGACCTGTTCATTCCTGCTAACTGATACTGCTTTTTATATCAGTGTAACATGTCTGTGGTGGGGCCAGCCCTAGCTGTTTTGCTAAGTGGAGATGGATACAAACCCACAGTAAAATATGCTACTGGACCAGGGATGGGGAATTCACTTTTTCACAGTACCTTTAAGCAGACCTTCTGCATGCAGCATATCTCATTGTATGGTGCCCTGTGGGGCTCCCTGTGTTTGCTCAGCCTCCCCAGTGGTCCTGATCTAGATAAGGAAAGCTAAAAAAGATGCAAGCGGGAAGCAGATTGCTGCTGCCTCTCCTAAAGCCTTGAGAGAAGGAGCAGAGACTCCATGGAAAGCCACAAAGACTGCTTTGCCTGAAGCCAACTCTGTCCTCTAGTGATTAGACCAAGGGAAGCTCAGCTTTTCTGAATTTCAGATTCCATTTTTGACACCAGGTCATCATATGACCTTGAGCCTCGTGTATTTTCGATCATTAATACATTAGCAGAATCACAAGAAGGGATCTGGCAGCAGAAGGGGAGATGAGAGTGCAGTAACACTGAATGATGCAGCAAGATGTGTCTTCAGAGCTAAAAAACCCATTTCTGAGGATGTCTTAGAGCAGGAAAACCTGTGTCAATTAAATATTTGTATTTCTCGGGCATCAGAGTTACACTGGGGGTAAGTCGGTGGATAGATTATGCAAATAAGGATCAAAATACTTGCACATCTGCTTCAATCTGGTTTTCTCAGCCTTTTAAAATAGGAGCCATAAGTGTACATATTACAGCTCAGATACCCAAAGGATTTCAGGCACCTAGTTCCCATGCCACACTCCAAGAAAAATGTATCAGAGCACAGGACTAACAAAGAGTAGGGTGCTTGACAGCAGTCAAAGGAAGAACGTGAGTGTAATACAGCTACTCTTCTCTGTTCATTTGGAAAGAGGCTCCAAAGCAAGGGTCCAGATCCATGTAGGACTCAGCATGGCTTGGGGAGCTCCTGCATACTGGCTAATTTTTATGTACAGCCTGCCTGTCTGCTCTGAGTCTGTGAAAAAGTTACAGTAGCTTGATCTTGTATGCATTGCATAGTATGCTACTATTTCCTGCTCCAGAACCATATCACAGAATAAAATCTCCACCAGCTTCCCCCAGGTATCATGACCAGTCTTACGAGCAATGACCAGCTTTAGACCTGCAGGCCACTCCTCCTGGGCTTGAAGTAGTCTGCTCACAGTCAGTGTTTCAAAGATTTGAAACTTTTTGATGTGGGTTTGTTAATTTAATTTGGAATTTCGTAGCTTTTCCCATTTCCGTATCTTTTAAAAGGACACAAAAGGAGAGGCTCAACTGCAGATTTCAAACTCAGCTGTTTTGTTTTCAATGCTGGTGCTTGTTAGAATGAAACAGCCAACTTAAAAAAAGAAAAATCCTGAGTCAGGCTAAGAAAAATCAGGAGACTGACAAAATAATGACATGAATTTAAAGAAGAGGGAAATGTTTCAGCCCATCTTTATTTGCCTTCCAGTTTCACCCACACCACATTTTACAGCTTTGCTTTGCAACTCTGAAACCAAATATATCCTTTTCACCTGAAATCAAAGAGCCTCATGATTTCAGGATTACTTGAAAGTCATCCCAGATCACCAGACTCCCAACACCGCCATCAAATTTAGCTGTGTCAAGGCAAAGCACAGCTGTGTCGGATAATCAGCAGAAGTTGGTTTTTGAAAGAAAGAATGAGCTGTTTCCCTCATTAACAAAGTCTCATCACTCTTGCTTGTGGATTGCTCCACTCATTTTTCTTTTGAACCGTTTGCATCAACTTTTTGGCAAAAAGGGTATGCCTTAGTACTGGTATAGAACAGCAATTGCTAGAATAATAACAAATACTTCTTAGGGTGTGTGATATTGTTGCTAGTATATAAACTAAGAGATAGATTTGTTGAAGGTGTATTTACACTGTCAGTTAAACACAGGTCTAAGATTGCTCCAAAGACCACACCTGCCCATTGCCCCTACTGTAAAGCCTTTGCTCTTGCTATAAGGCAGTTTCTGGCCATGTCCTATAGCTCTCTGGAGGGAGAGAAACAAAGTGGACCTTATTCTTGCCCGGAGAGGTTTGGTCAGTGTGTTACAGCCTCTCCATCCGTCAGTCTCCCCGTCTCTGTGTCTGAGACAAAGCTTTGGGAGAGCTAATGGGTTTGGCCTGCCTAAGCCCATTCTCAAACCTGTCTCCATCTTGCACTAAATATAGTCATAGACCGGAGCATCCAAGGACATATGGCATTGGATCCACAAGTCACCAAGGTCAACAGGTGTCTTTCCATCTGTACCACTGACCTTTGCAGGGCTAAGCTCCAGCAAAGAGAAGAACAGAACTGGCTCTGGTCTTTCCAAAACTAACAGAAATAGCCAGAAACCTTTCCTTCCACAGTGACCCTTGCCAGCTTTGTTGTTTTCTCACTCTTTTTTTTTTTTTTTTCTGAATGAGGCAAGAGTGGGTGTTTTTCTATGGAAGACAAGCTGCCCACTACTACACTGAAAGTCCACGTGAACACAGCTGGGATCTCTAGCTGGTCACGTCAGATGTAAAATTCATGGTGCTCTATCTGCATGCGAGGCACTTGTGCAGCCTGGCCAGAGCTGGGAACGGCACACACACCTTGCAGACCAGCTCTCCTCCACAGCCTGCAAAAGATTTCCTTGGCTCCGAAGCCAGGCGAGACAGACAAAATCCCCGCTCCCCCCAGACGCACGTCTCAACGAAGAGATTTGCTCCTCGGAGCCAAGAACACTGAACTCCTTTACCTTTCATTTTGATGGTTTCCATGGAAACCATAAAATTAAGCTATGCAGTTACTTACTGCAACATTACATAATCCGCCAAACGCTCAGTTGCTTTTCAACAAACGTGTTTGTTCTGGGCTGCTTCCCCCCACCCCCCGGTATGATCAGCCCGATCTGTGTTGATCTGATTAAACAAGGAGCAATGGTGTAAAATCAGATATTAAAATGCAACTTCTGTCAGTTCTCCTCTCCAGAGAATGACAGGCTGCCTGCTTCCACTGCCAGTTTATAGCTGCAGTTAAGGCATTACAGCATTGCTCATCGGCTGGTCATATAGATGAGGTTGGACTGATGAAGGCCTGATCCCAATTCTGACCTCAGGGACAATAAACAGGTTCCAGTTCCATGCTGCTTCAGGTTATGCTTCAGGTTATTATACAGGTTATGTTTCAGGTTATTATATGTCCATGCAAATAGTATGCAAAATAATTCTGTCTTATGCAGCATTTTTTTTGTTTAATTAGGGCAACAAGGCAGGGTAGAACGGACTGACTTCAGTTTCCCACCTGGACCTGAGAGATCAGACCTTACCCAAAATATTTTGGACAAGGACTGTGGAATATCCTGCAATTTTTATTATGGAAACAAAATCTCATTATAAAGCAATGCTAATATCCATTTTTTCATGTTTCTGGTGCTTGGCCATCCCTGTTGGAACTGGGCCAGAGACAGCAGTGATGTTTGGGATGAAGGAAGCTGCTGTACAATCACTCTTTAAGTTTCGTGGCCAGACTCATTATTTTAAATAGAGCTCAGCAAAGCCAGATAGCTTTTTTTTGTTTTGTCCAGGATACACAATACTGCTACTGTAGAGAATTATGTTAAAACTTTCTCACCACTGGTGAGAATAAACTGTTTCCTTTGTAGCTGCAAAGGGCAAAGGAAAGACCTTATCTGGACCTCAGAGCTTAGGCCTCATCTGGACCTCAGGGCTTGCCCAGAAAATGCAAGGGGAAAAGGGAGGCCCCAGGCACACAGGGCTGTATAAGCAATGTCTTAGGAGAAGGGTATGAAAAGGACTACAAGTTGTGTCTCAGCATCCATTACTTTCCCAGTGCTGTGTCTCTCGGACTATGTCTTTGCTAGTAAACTAAAAGGGGCCAAGAGATTACTCAGCCCAGGCGGACTGATTATTTGGATGCTCTAGTACTGTCTTGGTCCTGTGCCAAGTCTCACATGATGCTGAGGAGCATGCAGATATAGCACAGAAGCAGCCAACCTACCTGGGGTGCAGAAGAAGAGAGTTCAGGTGCCATGCCATTTTCCTGAGGGCCAGAAATTGGCCCTGGCCCATTTTATTTGCTAGTGAGCTAAGACGTAGCTTCAAAGAAGTTATCAAGTCCAACACAGACAGTGTAAATTAAAGCTGACAGAGATGCAGTCCCTTCTCTTGGCAGCATCCTTTCATATCTCTCCAATCAATTTATCCCTTCAGCAAAAAGCGTGTTTTCCTCAAGCACTGCTAAGCCTTGGCATAGCACCTTGAAAATCCCTTTCTGGGGTGATACCCTTTGTTTTTAAAATGTTGCTGAGAAACCCAAAGAAAAGCTGGGATTCCTCCTTGCACCACTGACTGTGTTTGCCATCAGGTCTCACCACAAAATGACCATACATATCCCTGGAAAATCTGTCCTTTTCTGGGCTAATCTCAGTCTGCTCCAGCCTCTTATCCCTCACTGGCTTTGTGTGACATGTGAGACAGTGATCTTAGTATGATATAAAGACATAAAATGCTAAGTAACTGAAGCAGCTGCTCATGCATCGTTTAAAAAACACACATATCCAATAAACCAGGCACTTACAATGTCTGTAAATAGCTGGAAATAGCAGATAACTAATTATTTGAGTGCCAAAAACTCAGGCAACCTCAGTCGACATAATGACACATGTCATGGTTAATAACTTCCAGCCTGAGACCAGCTGAGGACAAAATCTGAAGGAACTGAAGGATTCCTGGATGTGCCAAAATGGTTAGTCTATTTTTCTCATTTCAGTGCTAAATATTGGAGATCTTGGTCTCATTGAATACTTACATATTCCACTTGGAAGTCAAGAGGTGCAGCCAGAGTAAACTGGCATCCCTGAAAAGAAACTGTTTTATACTGGTGGAGAGGGTGGTTCAGGAAGCCAACATAAGTATTCCTTGGATTGTTCAAACTGTAGGAAAGCTATATTCACTTAGGCTGCATAACAAATCTCTGCAAAATAAAGACTGCATTTAACATCTCCATGGGGTCTAGTCTTTTGAATTTCCTGGTTTGCTGTTTCTCTGCTTTCTACATATTGCTTGATGTGTAGGTTTCCTGACTTTATATATTCATTTTCTACTATACCAGGCAGCATCAGTGCTAGATGAATAAACCATAAGATAGTAAAAATTTCACCATAGTAAAGAACCACCATGAGGTGTAACAAAAATATCAAATAATGTTCATATTGTTGGTTCTCTACTTTTTCCTGAACTGGGTTTCACTGAGCCTGCAGACAGACCTTCCTGTTAGCTTCTCTGTCCATGAACTTGCATCACGTGGATGACAAAAATCACAGGCTTATTTGTCTACCAAATCTTTGTCAGGTAGTTTAACTCTTTTTTTTTTTTTTAATAAGCTGTTGAAGATTACTAGCTGCAAAGATCAGATGCAACTGTTATCCCCTTGATTTCTTTTTGTTTGTTTCTGCAGATGATTGTTCAGAGACATTTCTCTGCTGCATCAGAGTAGCGTAGTTACTATAGTTACTCTGGTTACTAACCCTGTTTCCAACCTGAAGGATTATTCAAATCACCAGAACATGGAAACAGGTTGAACACATGACCCCACATGTTCAGAAACAGGGAGGGGACACCACTGCTCTGGTATCAAATAGCAATTAAATAATCAACAAGCAATTAGCAGAACATGTCTTCCTAGTGTTTTAGGAGGGGTGAGCCAAAAAACCAGAAAATCAGTGGGTGAGGGTAGTGTTGTACTCAGTGGAAAAGAATGAAGGGGCACACAGCAGCCACAATAGTCATCAAAACAGTGAGAAATACTAGCTTTGGAACATCCAGAATTATTAGTCCTGGAGCACTGAAGGGGCTTCCAGAAGCCAAGGAGACTTATGATAATATCTGGTAGGATATTAGTAGGTGGCTCTCAAAAAGGAGGGAATAGGGAGAGAACAAGAAACCACTACCTTAATTACGGCAAGGATGACACATTATGAAAAACACTCTGCCAGGGAGCGCTGGAACAAAATGGGAGGCAGTGGAATTTGTCACTACGGCTTTTAGTTTAGGCAAACATCTGTCAGGAACAGGTTTTGGTTTAGTTCATCCCTGAGCATGAGGTGAGACACTTTGCTCAGTATTGCAAAGAAGGTGTGGAAATGGACTAAATCTTGAGGTCCCTGCTGCTCTTCTGATGTGTACTTCTAGGGTCTGTGTGGTAAATTATCCATTTCCTGCAAAAATAGGAATGAGATACAAATCCTGCAAGTGTGAGAAGGAAGTTGTAATAATCTCCTACCTTGAGAAACACTATCAAAAATGTTCTGGAGCCACAGTGGTCATCTGGGCTACCCAGGGTCTTATGTAGGCATGTAACCACTGGCCTTAGTGCTTCTGCCTTGGGGGTTTCATTGTCATCGGTACCTGAAATGTCTGGGTTAAGGCCTGCGTGGATATGCCTCCTCACACTGCAGGCAAAACACCGGACTGGCACATCCACCTCCACAGGCTGGTGCACTTGGAGCACCTTCCATAGCTTCAAGCTCTTCCAGAGGTCAAGCTGAAGTCCAGTACCTTCAGTTCATCCAGTGAAACTGCTAATATGGTCCCCTGTGTTTGTGCATGCAAGTGATGTGTAAATCAGCAGCAACTGCAAAATAGTAGAAATTCACTTCAGGACAGCTAACATTATCCTTTCTCTGGCTACGTTGTGTTCTTCAAGTACAATGAATCAACAGAGCATCCCAAATTCCAATGTTTGGCTGAGAAAGCATCTTCTTATCGTGCTGAGATTAGCAGATACTAATACTAATCTGATCCTGTGGGTATCAGCAAAATGAATTTATCCTTTGAATCAAGACAGTGAGGATCTTTGCTGCTTAAGATCAAACGCAGTTATCCACTTGGCCCATTTCTCTTGAGCTCCCACCTCAATGTTTCTTGGAATATGCTTTAAGGGGGTCAGGCAAAAACATAGCAGCATGTGAAGTCAACGTTGTAGGGAAAAAACCAATCCTCCTTCTATCTTTGACAGATTTTTAAATCACTTGGTGACTTAGGCTGGACCCAGAGTTTGCTCTGTGTAACACACAGATGGGATAACTTCCTGAGGCTTTCAAGGCAGCTAATGTCTTCCTCTTGCAGGAACCTTTCTCTTTAGCTCTGACAGGAGAAGCTCAAATACTTAAAGCTGGTGTTTCTGTATTTAATCTGTGTTAATTAGCCCAGCAGGGGGACTGTAGGAGGCACATGCTCAGTCTTAGCATTAGTGTGTTCAGGTCACAAGGTGCTGAGATGTGTTACTGCTCTTACCTCTTGGGCAGTGTGCCAGATGGTCGAGAAGGGTAGTATTGATTATGAGACCGATATCATTAAGTCAGGAGGGGAAAGAAAAGCATTTAAGCTCTTGTTTAGGGCTGATGTAACAGCTGAAGATTTCCTTGCTCAGACCAAGTTAGCTTGGCTTGGCTATGTTAATCAATGACAACCCGGAAGGAAGAAAATCACTTAAATCATTAATTTCCATTCCCGTGCTCTGTTGGGTGGGACATGGTCCTGGTCCCTACCTCTCTTGGGCTTTGAAACATGCAGCACAACACATAAAAGAGACATAAGCACCACAAAAGCCTTCTTGTAAGTAAGGGATGTAATCACAACCACAGTAATGTCCTCTCTCTTTGTTCTCTATAGATATCTGCATTTCTACAAGGTCTTCTGCATTAATAGAGGGATATGAAAGTCTTCAAAATGTGGCTAGTTCTTGACTACTTCACAGATTGCTCCAGGTGTCTGAGGTCAAATGCCAACTGTAGCTCTCTGGCACTGCTTTTCTGATGATACTATGAGGGAACTGCTCCTCAAGTACCTGGGCAGTGTGCATATGCTCCTGAGAAGGACCCATGAAATCGTCTTATCAAAAGCATATTAAATGCTCCACTTCAGGCAACTTCTTCTGCCCTCACCATTAGCTCTGCCTTGGTGGAAGCCAACTCCATTTATTTCACTGTGCTCTGGATCACAGTGTATCCTTATGGCCATCAAAATTTTCTTCTTTCTTTCTTGCACATTAATATAAATTGGAGACTTTATGAAGTGATCAGAAGTGAGTAGGTTTGATATTGCTGAACTCAGAGAAAACTCAATCTGGGTCTATTGCCTAATTTGCAGAGATTTTATTTTATTTTTTTTTTTTTATTTATAGACTCCTGAAATATTCCTACTGGAAGAGCCCTGTCTAAACCAAATTCTGGCCATCTAACTATAAGATTGATTTTCTTAATCACCTTTCAGAGACCTTTTTATATTGTTGACACACCAGAATAAGCCCATGAACCACAGAGAAAGGATAAAAGGATAAAGCACAGACAGTTGTTTTGATGCATCAAACCCTGATTGCCCAAGGATAGTAAAAATATCACAGATTTGGGTAATTGTTTCTTGGGAGTTTTTGAATTTTTTAAAAAATTCAAATGCCTTCTACTATTTTAAGATGCCTTTCTGCACTCTAGTCTCATAGAACAAATTTCTGAGGGCTTTTCTTCACGAGAAAATTTATTGTTGTCATGGTAGTGGTGTAATTCTGCTGCCTATGTATCAAATTCATTGAGTTTAACTGGCTTTAACTTTAGAAGTATATAAAAAAGGCGAAGTTTCATCTGTCTGAGCCAAAGTGAATTTTGCATAGTGACTGATGGCTTAGCTAAATCAGGTGGTGAAACTGGGCTTTTGGATATGTATTTCGGAAGAGTTCTGGACCTTAATGCCCCTATAATGCAGCTACCATGGGTGCCGTGTCAGAACAGTCTCTTGAGAGAGAAGCTTGTGTCAACAGAGGTTTTCAACCAGAAAGAAACTCTTTGGTGTGTTTTCTGACATAGTGACATCAGGTGGATATGCCACATCTATAGTTAAGCTTGCAGAACCTTGTTGTGTCAGCCTCACCTTTGGGAGTGCTAGAAACTAGGAACTATTCTCCTTTATCTAACAGATAAACTTTCTAAAGGAAACAAATCTTATTAGCAATTATTTTAGAAAAGTCTCCATACCATGCAACTTTTGGAGGAGAGAATTGCATCAGGAGACTGTATCCTTCTATACTGAATTCAATTTCAGAGAAATTTCTCTACAGATATCAACTAAATACAATGTCATTTGTGCTAACAGGGTCTCATTGGGCTAGCTCAGAAATGACATGCTAAGCCAAAGCCCAATGAAGTCTCCCTTAGTGTCAAAATGCATTGGTTTTGCACCCAATGATCAAGAGTTTCCACCCCGCAGTGGGAAGCTAGCTAGGTTGGCAAAATTTCCTACTCCATCAGAATAGATGTCTAAAATCTGGGCAACCGCAAAAGGGGCTTGAATCTCTCCTCAGCCTCTGCCATGTTAAAAAACTCAGAGGAAATCAACAGCATCAAATTATGAAGCAGAAGAATCAAGCCCTAATTTATACAAGATTGCCTACAAGTCATATATATATATGTCTGTGTAGAAAGAGGGTGATATATCTATATCATACATATATATATATATGTTTCTACAAATCTAAAATACAGGTGATTTAATGCCCGTGTGACACATGCATTCAAGCATATTACATATATCTGTGTAATTAGATGGACATGCAACTAAATATGCACACAAACAATTTTAAGGTGTGTGTCTGCATGGCTATGTATAATTTAAAGGTATAGAAACATTAGGCATTGATTTCTTCCAAGCTAACAGGATTTGTGATTGGATCCCTGCATCTCAGCAGGATGATTTAGAGCTAGGGAGGGACTTCTGTGCATGACAATTTCCCCCCTGTTGGGAGGCATTAGCTCTCCATTTGTAATGCCTTTTAAAAATGCCAATGTGAAATGTACCCTTCTGGGTAACACTTGCTATGGGTTCTGTAGGTCATACAACAAAATGAGTCTTTTCCTACTGCACGTTGTGAACCCTCATTGACAATAAGGAGAGGTAGCAAGTAGGGTATATTAAAGCTCCTGATTAAGCATGAATTGAGCACTGCTCACTGGGAAGGATTTCACACTCTCACCAACAGTTTTGCACAGTTTGACAAGATGCATGATGAATATAATCCAATATAAGAGCATCCATAGATGGGTAGGCCACTCCTGCCCACTCTGAAGAATCATCACTGGGGAAATCTCCCTGCTTTCTAAGTTCTATTTATTGCATCTCCAATATAAACATGGCAGAACTCAGCCCAGAATTTGAATTAGACTGCCAAGTGGCCAAAAATTATGTCAGCACTTTTTGGTACATAGAGTTGAACTGTTCTCCCAGGGACCCCCTGTACCTCTGTAGGATAGAGAGGATAAGAGAGAATAGTTTGGTACCATCAGGAAGACTGAACGAGTCAAGGTTGTAGAGGAAAAAGGCTCCCTGGAAAAATACATTGTATAATACCTTGGTCGTCCACTTCTACTAGTCTTGTGGTCTTTTGAGGGCTCATCTGAACCTAAAGCCTGAGTGATGGAGACCTCCCAGTTCCTATCAGACCTCAGGGTAAATCATCTGGCAAAGTCCCCCAAGCCATAACTCAAAAATGAGTCAATTCTTATGATGTGGCCTGATCAGAATCACTAGACTGGAACAAGGTAGCGGCCCCTAAATGCCCATTGTGTTTGCTTCTGGCCACTTCTTCTTAATGGTTCTTTCCAACAATATGGCATAAGAAAGGTTTTTTTAAAAAATCAAAACAACAGCCTTGATGAGGATAATTTTAAGAATTTGTAAGTTACAAGCTCACACCTGGCACTCTGCTTTTCTCAGGAAGCAGCACTGCTGTTTGCCCTCTACAAGTGGCACTGCTTACCAAGAGAGACACTTTCAGTGTTATTTTTATGCTTCTCAGCTTGTGCATCTGTCTGAAGAGCAGATCAGACTCCTTGTCTCCCTTCCCACGCCGGCTCTTCGGTTATGCATCAGAGATTCTTGTGGTGTCTGAGATGTAACAACCTCAAGGCTGACTTTCAAGGCTTGCTTACTTCCAGGTTTATTTTCTTCTGGCTGCCACTCCGGATATTCAGTGACAGGTGCTCGGGTACTTAACACTTGTTTTTGGTGGCTAGCAATCAGATTCTGAAATAATGATCTCTTGGTTTGAGTGAAACCTTTGATATAGCTGTGTCTCCTCTACTAGAACAGCACAAAGTGCTTGTTTTTCTTTCCCTCTGTCTACATCCACCTCTCTTTTCCACCTGAACAGCCTGGAGAAGAAAACATGGAAAATACTCAATGGACATCACAGACAGAATTTTACTGAGTTGCCATTACACAGCCTGGCTCTAACTGATAATAAAGAGTTGATATTTACTATAACTTTTATAACTCTCATCAAATTGTAGGTGATATCTAGAGAAACAGCACCTCCCAACAGCCAGTACATCATGGCAAATGGTCAAAGTGAACAAAATCACTCAACTTCTCAACAATAATCAGGAATAACTCCATTACATTTAAAGGTGTTACCTTGGCACAGAATTGCTGTGAAGGAGGAGCTAGACAGACTTTCCACCTATATTTTAAAAAATTTTAATAAGATTTAGAAAATCTGAAGGAAGTCCAATTTTTCAATCAAGTTGTCTTTACTCAGCCCTTCAGGCAATGGGAATATGAGAAATTACTAGCTGGGCTCTTCCTCTGCTTAAATATTTGCAAGTTTCCTCTGTTAGCTAAGATAAAGACCATCTGTGGTCTTTATCAAATGCTGAAGATTTCCCTTAAATGACTGTCATTACCACGGTCAAAGAACAGCCAGAGTGTAATGCCTCCACATGGGCTACCAAAGAAAATACTTCTCATGGATTTGAAAAAGATCACAGTAATTCACCTCAAGGAAAAAATCCTGGTATTACAGAGGGCTCATGGATCTGGCCTGATTCATGAGAGGAGTTTTTAGGCTCTTAGGTTCATACAGGGTCTAAAGATGACTCGTTTTGAAGGCTTTATAGCACTTACCTCCCATTCAAATTACTATTTTTGTTACTGTGCCATGGAAACACCCAGAACTCACTGTACTGCCATCACTTCAGCATTCCTGTCCTGGTTCCCTGGCTGGGCATAGCAAAAGTGCTTCCACTTGCAACATACTAACTCCTAGGGCTGAGATCCATCTAACTTTGGATGTGTAACACATCTAACCTGAGCAGCTACATGTGTGTAGTCACCCAGTCTCCCTTTAGTTTAGGAGAGGAATAGGTTACTTCCAAAGCCTGGAGGCTTTCTTCTCTGAGAGGTGAAATGAGTGTCTTGTAGATGCACTGATGCCAACCCAAGTGTAGCAGTCAGTCTCTCACATGGCTCCCTGTGATAAAGACTCACATCTAGATTAAAAAAAAAACAGATATTTGACCAAAAAGCTGTTCTAAAGCTGAGAAATTGTCCAATTCTTCCTTACAGATCCAAAGCTTGGGAGTACTTGGCCATGGACAAAGGCGGAAATTACTCCCACCCTTCATCTCCCTGAAGAATATGCTTTCAGCTTCTTTAACCCTGGACCTTCCCTAAACTTGCAGTCCTCACTCTGGTTTCCATGCTATCCCACTTTGGTTGCATTACTAGGAGCAGGTGATACAACATCCCTGTACTAACTTACTTGATTCTGAGTTGTTCAAATTAGGTGTCTTTCACACACTGACACCTAAAAGAAAACCACTGAACTGTTGACCCTTGTCGGGTTTTGGACATTTAAAATGTGTAACGTGACTGCTTCTTTGCCCCTCTTACTTGACCTCATGCAGAAACTCTGACAGTTTCTATGCAATTTCAAAAGGACCTGGAAACCATTACTGTAATGTGGGTAGTTTCCTTTTCACCTATGCAAGTTTTCTAACATTATGAGTATGAGAGTGACCTTTAAATCATGGAGTGATTTCTGTTTTAAGCCATCTCTGTCTAAATGAGTATTTCTGCCTCAGCAACAGAATTAAATTTGTCCCCTTCTCCAAAAGAAATTCAAAACTTCTTCACTTAGTTAATTCTTGCAAAAACTAAAGTTCTTGCAAAAAATCACTGTAATGTTTAGAGCTTTCTTTCACTAGACATGTCCATACTTTCCTTGTGTTTTATGACATGGGTCTTTGCTGTTCCCATTTTGCTGTCCTAGGATTACTTTTTCCAACTGAGAGGACATGTTGCCCAAAATGAAAGACCAGCTTCTTCTTTTGTGTTGGAATTTGCAGAGTGCCACCAGCTTTTGTCTGGATCACTTTTACAATAGTAGCTAAAATGACCTGGGGACTGTTCCATGAGGGGAGGTGGCACAGAGCACTTCAAGTCCACAGGACTAAACTCTGTTTTTTCCTAACACACATCTCATCCAGATTGTGTCCTAGGAGTTTTCTATGGCCCTGGGCATCTTCTGTGAGAAGCTGAAACCATGTCAAATATGCTAACAAATAAAAAGCATAGATGATCACAAGATGGGGCTGAAACCCTGTGCCCTACCCCATTTTACTTGCAAGCATAGATATAACTAGTGTGCTATAGAAGCAGAAGTGTCCACCTAAGGGAGAGGGCAGGACTGGGAATGGGAAGGCCATGACACACTACCACCCTCTCAGCTTCAGTACAGGTTTATACCTGACTAGGATGACTGTATGACAACCTCATGCTCCAAAACAATTCTTTTTTTGTGACACTGGATTTACTCCTGGACTAGTACATTCACACAAAGGAGCAAAGGGGTCTGGTGAACACTGTTGGCCAGACTGGAACAAAAGGAATGGATGGGAATGGGCAGCTGGAGGAGGGAAGGAAGGGTGAAGGACTACAGCCACCAGTGATTAGACTTGGTTACGCTGGTGTGCAACTGCAACCTCAGAGCACAATGGTTTGATGAGTCTGGTGGTCTCCTTTTGAGTAGGTTCATAGTCAAGCCCCTGACATAACTATGTCCATGTGTAGAGAGCTTGCCTTACTTCAGATCTCATTAACCCTCCTGTCATGGAGAGCTGAATGCTTGCTCTAGCTCATTTCTTTCTCCTGCTCCCTCCATCCTCACCCCCTCAGAATTGTTTGTAGTTAATATCTTCCCTTTAAAACTACTGCTTCATTTTCTCTTTTGCCAACATATTCACCTTTAGTGAAAAAGTGCTAAAGAAGATATATTTTCCCTGGAAACTGTGTATCTCAACAATATGAGCTCTCATCAAGCAGTGGATGCCACCCTGGGTGGGTTAGGTTAGGATCTGATCTCTTCTTACTGCAGAAGGCCACCAGGAAGACTTGTCTTTGTATCTCTGCAGGGACAGGAAAGGTCAGAGCCTGCAGCTGGGGCTCAGTCATCTGAAAGTCATATCAGTATAGAGACAGCTTTTGTTATTTACTTCTTATTTTCACCTGTGACCAAAAATCTTTCACATCATTGCCTCCTCATTGATTGCCAGTGTCTTTGACTGAGGCCCTGGATGAAGTGGATGCATTACCTGTGTCAGTGATTTCCAAACCTCTGAGCAACCACAGATCTCTGTCAACTGTAAAATTCCCTGTGATTCATGCACATTAGAACTGTCATGTCTGCAAATCGCTGTGCCTAATTTGGTTTTGCATAACAGATTCAGACCACAAAGGATGGTCTCATGGACCACAGTTTGGACTGAAGCAACAACTTTCAGTGGAAGCTGCCCTGGTTTCAGCTGGGATAGAGTCAATTTTCTCCCTAGTAGCTGGTATAACGCTGTGTTTTGGGTTTAGTATGACGATAAAGTTGATAACACACTGATGTGTTAGTTGTTGCTGAGTAGTACTGGCACTAGCCAAGGACTTTTCAGCTTCCCATGCTCTGCCAGGGGCACAAGAAGCTGGGAGGGGGCACAGCCAGGACAGCTGACACCAACTGGCCAAAGGGCTATTCCATACCATACGGCGTCAGGCTCAGTATAGAAACTGGGGGGAGTTGGCCAGGAGTGAGCACTGCTCAGAGTCAGGCTGGGCATCAGTCGGCGGGTGGTGAGCAATTGCATTGTGCATCACTTGCTTTTTATATTCTTTATTATTATTATGATTATTATCATCATCATTACTACTACTACTACTATTTTACTTTATTTCAATTATTAAACTGTTCTTATCTCAACCCATGAGTTTTCTCACTTTCCCAATTCTTTGCCCATCTCACTGGAGGGAGTGAGCGAGCAGCTGTGTGGCTAGGGTTAAACCATGTCAAAGGTCTTCTGGAAAGTAACTGGCTCTATTCCATACACATTTTTCAGTGTGCCATTTAGAAAACAATATTCTTACCTGTACAATAAGCAGGTCTAAAATTACCAATATCCTAACTTCTTCACTGGTGTAAGACAGTCTAGGTAGCATTTTTGCTCAGTACAATCTGTTCTCTAACTGCCTCATCCCACGGTGAAAAGAAACAAACAAAAGTCAAGATTTATTTTAAGTTTTTCTGTCAGTTAGAAATTCCAGGTAAAAAGAAAAAAGAAACTAAATCCTCTGCCTCATCTGAGGGAGATACAGGATATTGGGTTTTTTATAACACTCAATCAATCGTGAATTGAGCTATAAAAAGTCCTAAATTCCTCACAGTCCCATACTGAGATGGAAGTTAATGCTTCATTAGCAGTAAAAGCTTCAGGTTATGTTACTGAGTAACCTTTTGTTTAAACATGATGTCTGGCTTTTTCATAAGTGCTTTGGTATGTCTCTCTCTGAGCTACTGAGATGATGTGACTCACCAAACCCTTGTAAACAGGGGTTTTTTCTACCTCCTCTCGATACTGTACATTCTCACAGTTTGTCCTCTCAGAAACACAGCTGTCTGGTAGGGCAATGACATTCTTTGCCTTCATCTACCCTTTTGCTACTGCACCAAAACTGTCTCTGTATTGTACCTGGCAGCTGGTCCTAGTGACGAGAGAGCCTAAGACAGCAATGCCAAACACAACAAGCACCTGGGTTAAGTGGGATGCAGCTGCAACAGGCAGTTCTGCAGAAACAGCAAGGCAGAGATGAAATTACTTTCTCGTGGTGTCCCAAAGATCTTTGCACTGGCCCTGATTTCATGCAGTGAGAAGGTCACTTCACAGATCCTTTCTATATCCTCCTGCTGTAATTACTTATTTGAGCTTACATGCAAAATTAACATCAGGGCTTATTTAGCCTCAAGCCATCTGTGAGCTCTACACAAGAACAGACTAACCTGCATGGAGCAATGGGAGGACGGAGGCACCTCTTTGCAGTCATGCTTGTTTCTGTAGAAGGACTTCGGGCTGGATAGGACATGTTGTACCTTAGAAATAGTAGTAGGAAAATATAGCAGAAAAATATGTCTCAGAAATTATAATCCTTCCATAAAAGTACCCAGTTCCCTCTCTAAACCAACTGAAGACTGCTCTGAAATGTCACTGCTTGAATGGGTAGGAACTATCCTTTAATTTCCAGAAAAAACATACCCATGGCTCCATTTCTGCTGTGACTTGCATTGCAGTTTTCCATTCAGACTACTATACTCTAAAACGGGTTGTCTTCCTTGCCAGAAATAGTAAAGTTGATTCTTTTCAAAGACCTGGATGACTCAAGCTGGACTGCTCTGGGCAATATTTTCAAACTTGCTTAAACCCCAAAATTCTGTAAGTAGAGAACATTGACAGTCCGTGTCCAGTACCATAGACTGAGTTAGGCTGGTAACAGCATTATCCCGCTATAATAGGTTGGTTGCAAGGCCAGAGTAACACTAAAGCCATACAGGGCTATATTTGCACTGCTGTTGCTATCGCCTTCAAGAGTATTTGTCCTAAGTTCATTTAAAAATTTGCCTTGGAGATGAGCATAAGCCTGGGGGATAATTTCTTTTGTTTTAAAATGATTCTAAAAGGTAAGTTTTTTGGTTATATATTTACAATGAGTCTGTGACTGTCATTTAAAACAAGAGCAACTCAGTGAGTTTCACTGTCTTTAGAAATCACCAGAGGGGCTGGAGTAGAAATTAATCTTCCCTATTAAGTGACCACCCCAGAATTAGGATCAGGAAGTATGTTTTTCTTCCTCCAGGATCTCCCATAATGTAATTTTTTGTTATGAGTTTGTTGTGGTTTAACCCTGATTGGCAACCAAGCACCACACAGCCGCTCGCTCACCCTCCCCCTACCCCAGTGGAATGGGGGAGAGAATCAGGGAAGGGAAAAAAAAACCCAACCAAACCCTAAAACCCTTGGGTTGAGATAAAGCCAGTTTAATAGGACAGCAGAGAAAGAGAAAATAACAATAATAACAACAGAATATACAAAACAAGTGATACACAATGCAATTGCTCACCACCCAATGCCCAGCCTGCCCCCAAGCAGCAATCACTCCCTTCCCTGGCCAACTCCCCCAGTTTCTATACTGAGCTTGACATCAGGTGGTATGGAATAGCCCTGATGGCTAATTGGGATCAGCAGTCCTGCCTGCATTCCCTCCCAGCTTCTTGTGCACCTGGCAGAGCATGGGAAGCTGAAAAGTTCTTGACTGGTGTAAACAGCTGAAACCAGGACAGGCTTTTTGGTCTCCGTTCATTGTCTTGATTTCAAAAGTCAGGGAATTATCATTTGATAGGTGAATTTCAGAGTGGGCATATCCATCTCTATTAAAATTTTTGTTTGGTTGGTTGGTTGCTTGGTTTTCGTTATCTCTGTTCCTCATAGAAAATTTGCCCAGTGGAGGGAAGGTCATTCTTCACAGAGGGAAAAGACATATGTTTGGTACATGGAAATTTGAAAACTGCTGCTCTCTGCAAATGATGTTCCAGGCAGGTGTTTGGGAACTACAGAAAAGGGTTTAACTGACTCGATCATTGCATTACAAGTTACAACACGCTGGTTTGTTTCATGACCCTGCTTCTGAGCATGGTATTTTTCTTTATTTCACATCCCTTACAACATCCTGCACATTGAAACCAAGATAAATAATTTTCTAACACATCCTCCATGAACCTTCATTCCTTGTGGAATTCTTGTGGCCCTTGATGATCGCTGTAATGCAGTGGTCTCTCCGGTGTTGCCTAAGTAACTACATAACATTATCTCCATGCATACTGAGCTGCCTTTGCTCTCCATGGCAGTTCTACCTACTGGAGGCTGCGCTGGCAGAGGCAATGATACCCAAGCAGGCAAAGCAAACCTGGGGAGCCCGTAAAGGTGACTGCTCGGCAGGGAAAGATATTAGGGCCACCACTCCAAGGCAACACAAGTGAATAAACCTTCATCCCATTGGAAGCAGAAGGTCTTTGTGGCTGGGTACTTGCAGTCAACTTTTGAGGGCTGGGTGGATGTGCAGCATGGAAGATGCATTGTCACAAAGGAATCAAGCAGGGACGTATGCACGAGAAGCCACCAGCCTGGCAGGAGATGAGCTAGGAGTCTCCTGTGAGGTGTGTCATGCATTCTGACAGACTTTTTCAGCTCTTTAGCTGAACTAAAGAGCCTTCAAGGCAAAAGGTATGCTCTTCAAGACTGCCAGCCCTGGATCCCTGTGCAGTCAATAGGGCAGGTATCTCCAGTGGGACATAACTACATCTCTGTCTGGGCTAAGGGGTGGTCTACCTAGAAAAAGGTCACTGGGTGCAGCTTTTAATTAGCTATTAAATAGAAATCATCCATACATAGAAAACAAGTTTATGTGTTTATTTCTGCCTATTAGCAAGCATTCCCAGTCATTTGCTGGAAAATAAGCAGGGATCTAGTTCAGGCATCCTATTAAAATGTTGTCAGCTGTGAGCTCTTTAACATTTTCTGTTCAGGAATCCATAAATATTCAGTGTTCTTGTCCTGAAGGGCAATTATTTTAGACTTAAGGATGTCAAGACATCCTCAAAAACTGAAGATCGCCAAAAGTACCAATAAACTTAGTTGCTTCCAGACCCATATGGAGACAGGCAGGTCTTAAAAGTGAAAGGTCCCCATTGCAGCAAACTGGTCTCCAGACTGAGCAGTGTAAGAAACAAAGTAAAAGCAGGAACAAAGAAATGCATTTTATGGTCACATTTTGGGTGTGATTACAGGAACATCTGTAGGAAGGATCTTTCACACACTTTCTTCTCATTTTCTCTTTCCTGCTGCCAGTTCTTCTGTCCTCTTCTCTTGCTCTGCCTCTCCTTTGTATCAGTGCTGTTGCTCATCAGACTGCTCTGGTCCTGCTTAGCTTGCTGAACCAATGGAAAACTGTCTTTTATCTATGTTTTTGGAAGGAGGGATGGAGGATAAGGTTCATTTTCTGCCAGGTTAGGGAGTTGTGCTGGCTCTCGACGTTATCCAATGAGTTGGTAAAATATATGCAACATCAGCACATGACCAGAGATGGGAAGAGAAAAATCTGGGTATGTGAAGAGGGAGCTTCCCTTTGTGACAATGTTGAGCCATTAGATCAGTTTACTTTGTCCTGTGCAACTTTATTTCCTGATGTTGCAGAATTCTTTCCCTGAAAATGTATTTACTCTTGTGAAGGTTTCCTTGATTTGCACATGGTGGAGCCTTGAACAAAAGGTGAGATCTGCCTTTGCAATCTACAGGTTCCATTGAGAAAAGGCAGTTGCCTTCAGAGCTGTAACTGGAATAAAATTCCATGGAGAAGATAACAGAGCCCCCAGCAGAATGACAGTAATTAGTCTCTGATCTTCCTTTGCTTTAAGATGAGGTCATTAATGAGCACCAATGAAGGTACGGAGAATACCATCCTTCTGTGGAGAAAAGACATGTCCTGGCTTGAATGTTTCATACCAACCCAAAAAGATGTACCCTTTTTTGGGGTTTGTTTGATTTGGTCTGGTTTTTGTCAATGCATCATCAGTTGTTTCAGAGTTTAGACTTTGGGCCCTGTCTGCAATTATGAGGTGGCATTTGGATCTGAAAGGAAGCTAGAACCCATTAAACTCCTCTCAGGGAACTGACCCAGACATTTCCCATACCTCTAAACACCATCTTTTTAAAACCAAGCTGTAAAAGCTGATTTCTCTCACATTCTTTAACCTCATGTTTTCGGCTTCTTTGCATGACACTGAGGAGCCACTCCTTGTCCTACAATGCTTCATGGAGTTATATGCAGGATGCCTAACCTGGTAAAACAGGGAGATGAAGCCTTTACCCACCAAAGTTCATGTGAAAGAAGAATTGGCTGCTTTCTGTGCAGAATGGGTCTGGAGAATGGTCTCAGAATGGTCTCCTTCCTGGAGAAGGGGAAGTAAATTCAGATCAGCTTGATATGCCCTCCTTCCTCTCAGATTGGATACCCAGCCTAACAGGAGGAAAAGAACTGGCTTTAAAATTCAGCAGGTTGTTTCTCCTTTCAAATTGGTGATTCGGATTCTGGTTTGGAGCATAAGGAAGCATAAATTATAACACAAATGAGAATGTGGGAGACAGTGTAGGAAAATTCTGTATAAAAAAAAGCAGAGAGGGAACAACATTTGGGGAATAAAAAGTAGGGCAGATTTTGAAATATTCTCAAAACCATTTAACACCATCTGTCAGGGGCTTGTGTTGCTAGGGATTTATCATCTCTGATCTACAAAATCCTCTGGCTAGTGAAAACAAATTTGGGAAAAGATGATTAAACTTCTCCTACCCTCCGACTCCCTCCCCCGCACTCCCACCAACCAACTCATCTTCCCAGCTATACTGAGAGGAGGAATTGGCTGTATCCACGTGCAACTCTATGGGATGACCAGAAGTTTTTAAAAAGCCTGATTAATAGCTGTAATACTGTCCCTTTTAGCTTGCCACAGTGTAGCCTTGGTTTTGCAGTGTTTATACGACAAACTCTGAAACACAGATTCACAACCCAAGGGCCAACCAGGCTTTGAACGATAATGTCCTTGAGGCAGAAGATTGATTCACAGGAAGGAAACAAACACAGAAACCCAAAAGCATTGGATTCAGAAACCTCCCAAGCAACTCCCAGGGGTTTGTTACTGCACATGCTGGAAACCTTTTGACCAAAATCTATCTTGCATATTTTTAAATCCTATTGATCACACTTGGTCTAGAGGCTGCCTTTAAAATGGTTAATTAATAGTCTGTAATGCTGTTCTAGTTGTATAACAATGATCTTATGAGCAAGTTACAGATATTAGAGATCAGTGTAAAGTGCTGAAATAATCTTCTTGGCTAGAAATGGTTAAACATTTGCATGAAAATTTCAATACCATTTTTATTTCAAATAAGCAATAGAGTCCGTTCCTTAATTGTTGTAACACTGCTTTTGGGGGTGAACTAAAAGAACATTATTTTCTCCTGCTCAGTAGGCTTCCTTGCTTTCCTGTATGCCTCAGGATACAACATGAGGTCTTCTTATAGAAGAGCAGAGAGGGAACAACATTTGGGGAATAGAAAGTATTCCCCTGAACCCTGGCCATAACTAGCTGCAGAAGATGTGACTCCCACCCCAGTCTTCTTCATCCACAAAGAAGAATCTAAAAAAAGACATCTACACTAAATATCCCACAGGGAATTTCTGCAGAACATTAAAAAAAAAATACTTTGTATTTTTGCACATTCCAATGCAATGGAAAAGAATTTTAAAAATTAACTGGATGTTCCCTTTGTGAAAATTTATTTGAATAATCCGCTTTTAGGAAAAAGTTTTTTAATGATTTTTTACAGCCTCTACCATTTAAGTTGTTCTAATAAACTAGTTATTTCAACTTCTGTTAAGTGCCTAGTAGCCTGCTATAAATATCTTATAAATACGCCTTTAGGATGAATGTTGTTCTTGATGCCTTTCATCCTTTCTGAAAGCAAGTTACAGACTCCATGCAAATGAAATAAAACAATCAGAGAAGATTTTAAAATAAAAGTGCATTTGCTGAGACAATTACTTTGTATTTGTTTAATAACAGAGGCTCTGGAATGACAACTGGATGCTGGGAAGTACAATGAAGAGCAATACTGCCATGAATTGTTCCATATGCTGGGGAGATGGACCACAGATAGGCAAAGGGGATAGGTTGGTCTGATTTGTGTGAGGAAATAAAGTCTGTGTGAGCAATAAGCCCCACTCAGAGCTCTCAGTGGAGCAGCAGGTACTGAGGTGAAGGCAAGCTTTGCTAAATTATCAAGGGTGACAGTTGTTTGTTTCATTTCTTGTGGTTGAGGTTTGTTTTCCTTCTGTCAGTTCGATTTTAAGTCCTGCAGGACTTCAAAGAGAGGGTCAGTGAGAGAACAGAGGATCCTAGATCTCTGTAATATTGCTCTGCATTCAGGTGTAATTGAGCTGCTGTCACCATCCAGCGCCTGTGTGACTGGGGACACCTTTGGAGAAGATGAATAGGAGGGTCCTGTTGTTACAGCTTGTATGTGCCTGTCTTTGTAGGTGTGCACACCTGCATTGGCATGCTGGAACAATTTAAGATATAAGGAAACTCATCCCATGCATTTGAGCCATACCTCTCCATTACTTCACCAGGCACCACCTGCTCTGCTCTAAGAGATGCTGCTCTTACACTGTGGCATGTGCGAGGGATCTATGCCTTACATGGCCATGGAAGAAGGCTTAGTGCCTGAGTAGTTCCCATGGACCATCGACATGTGATAAGAGGTGCTTGTATGAAGGGGGGCATCTCCATGCTCTACTCTGTGGTCTGTGGTGACATCAGTCCTTCCAGGGCCTTTGTTTTCAGGGGAAATAAGACTAAATGGTTGGGAGTACGAAATCTAGCATGTAGAAGGGGTCCTGATTTGAGGAAGCAGGGAGGATGGAAGTAGGAGACCACAGAAAGTAAGAAAGCAGCACATGGTGGGGAAAGGCTGATCTAGGAAAAGGTGGATGTGGAGGTGGGTTTCCATTTCTAGATGAAATAGACCCTGGGTCTAAACTTTGTTGGGGATCTGCCCAACTAATTTGGATAAAATCTGTCCTCAGGACATGTACATGCAGGAGTGCACATAGGTATTTTTGGAGATACCAAGACCTTGGAGTCCTACCTTGCAGTATGACCAACAGTGGTTTTCTGCCACTTGGAATATGAATGTGTCATTCTTGGTTCCGCCGCGGTGCCATTTTGACACCAATCCAAAGCATGAAGTGTGTGTGTACACTTGCACAAGCTGGACACTCAATGACTCATCATCATTCATTCTGTCTCCAAAGAAAAGCTGCATGTGTATCTGCCAGACATTCTCACTTGGATATTCCTGACAAATGACAGCTTCAATGCCGAAGAAAGCAATTTGGTCTTTGGTCATAGACAGATCTACAGGTATGACGCATCTCCCCATGATACTCTTCTGGCATTAACTCAAGGCAAAAAGAAAAGGACTCCAGCACATTGCTGACTCAAGTGTGCAATTTTTTGAGTGCATGGGAATACAAAAGACCATAGCCCTGGACTGGAGGAAAATTTGCCAGCTGTGTACAGATGAAATGTTGCTGAAGCTTATCTAAAGTCCAAAAAGTGAATGTGGACTTTTTCATTTACTTCAATGGCCTTAAAATGAAATCCTTATTCGTTATTCTTTCTTGGATTAAATCTCAACCAAAGAAGCCAAACGTTCCCTGGTGTTTTCAAGTTGCAGATTCAACAGCAGGCAGCATACACCTGGATTGCTGCAGCCACCCAAAATACACCCATCCCTTTCTCTTCATCCTGCAAAATGGTCTGAGTGATGTGGCAAAGAAAGATTTCTCATTTAGATTACACTGGAACTGTAAGTTCTGTGTGAGCGGCCTGCAAGGTCAACAAGATCCACCTTCACATACCTCCTAGCAGAATTTGTCCAAAAGGTGAAGACAAATGGAATAGTTTGTCCATCCTACTGTTTACAGTTTGGAACACTAGTTCCCAGAATCTATGAATCCGCTGAACTATTACTAAGTGCTGAGCTCTGGGAAGCTGTGTAAACTCACAGGAAAATCACTAAGGTTGTTGTTGTAATCCTATTGACACTGATGGCTCAACGCTGTTATCTCTAGTGGGGTTAGAATTTAACCTTGAGTTCAAAAACCTGAAAGAGTACTAAGCAGATGGATAATGAACGGGTAGACAGATAAGTGCAAAAATAGATATAAGTTGTTCTTTCACTTCAAAATGGGCTTTATGAGGAACACCCATCTTAGCAACATTTTGCTCCCAGAAAGGGAAGGTTTTGATTGCTGGCTTTTAATAATTCATGCAGTGATTCTTGCTGGATGCCATGTGGATGTGAATTTGCTCTTCTTCCTTTTAAACCTTACATTCAATTGGGAGAAAAGAGCTAATATTTACATGTGTGAGGATTAAGTGATGATGGTATTTGGGAGGTGAGAAATATTATTATTACCATAGAATGCGTTTATGAAATGGGCCTGAGTTGAGGATTTGAAGTTTCCCACAGCTAAGGGAACACTGCACTAGTCAGATGAATGCTATTCTCTGTGTCTGCAAAGTAAGTCTGATTCATTTTGAGTCCATAACTGTGCTTGGAATATCTTCTTTAAATGTGTCTTTCAAGTCACTCTGCTCACCTTATTGAGATCCTCACTGAAGATGGACACACTTCAGTGTTCCTCTAACCCAGCTGTGTCAGTGACAGATCAGTTTCTACAGTCACTTAATGCCAACTCAGTATTGGGCCGCTGGCAGATAGACCTGCTGTGATGTCTGTAATTCAGAGGTAACAACATTTGTCCACTCAAAACTAGATCGATATCCTAAAGCCTTTTCACTAAACATCAGAGAATTTCAGTTATTACCAAGCTAGGCATGAGCTACTGACTCCAATAGCACATCATTAAACACAGGGCCAAAACCACTCCCTGTAATTCTTTTACTGTACATGTGAATTCTGTGTTCAGAGTTCGGTAAATAAAATTGTGAACAGAAAGAGACTGATTGCAATTAAAAAACCTTTGAAGTTCCCTTCTCATACAAAACCGACCTTTTGTTTTCCTCTGTCTATTGAGATGTGCCATAGAAGAAATATCAACAACTGCTAATATGAAGATATGTAAAATGCAGTAAAATGGACTTTCCCTTACATAGGTTTTTCATGATTCAGAATTTTTTTGACAGCTTTGGTAAATGATGAAAGGAAAATTTTTGTGGAGAAGTCTCACATGAGTCAAAACAATCAATGAAAATTTATCAAAATATTTCATTTCAAGACTCTCAAAGTGCTGTTTCTGCTAAGGCTAGGCTACATTGTTCTGATTACAATAGAAAAATCATGTCACGTGAATCCAAAGTGGATTTCTTCTAGCCTCAGCAAAGTAAAGCCATTTGATAAGGAATCCTGAAAACATTTTGAATATTCTGAGCTTTGTCCTGTTTCAGTAACTATTCTCTGCAGTGGTTACAGTAGTGACTCCCATTATCCTACTGCCTGGCCACTTCGTACTCGCTAACGCATTTCTTTTGTGTGTGTCAGCTCTGCAATTTACATAAAAGTTGGCCATTTATTTTAAAACTAGGAATGTGTCTTCCTAAGTCTGAAACTCTGCTCAAAAAAGACATCCAGGTCTTTAATGACAAGGCAGACAAATCCCCACATGCAGTCCCTGTTGTTTTCTACAGGAGCTGGATGATGAATACCCCTGAAGATGGGAGACTGAGTGAGTTACCTGGGGCTTGCAACTCACCTGTAGTCAAGCAGGGATTTGAAAAGGACTATACCAGTGCCAAGCTATCATGATGATCCTTGGATCTGCCTTTCTCCTACCCAGCTGCATCATCCATGGTAGCAGTAGAACATTCTCACTGCACTGGGGTAGATTGGACCAGCCAGCAAATTAACCCATTTGCCCTTAAAACCCTGATCTTTGCTTCTGCTAATGCAAATGTACCTTGAAATTAACACAGAAACCAAGCCTAGCTGGTGACTCATTTTGCAGCGGGGACCTTTTGAATCATTCTTCCCCACACACATGTACGCTTGATGCCTGCACACTGAGAAAGAACTCGGCAGCCTGGCTTCTTTCTGCGAACAGCGATGGTTTCAGTCTGAAGTGAGGCTTTTGGTGCTAGGAGGGTTTTGCAGAGGATCTGAGTGCTTCTGTGCCTACGCATTCCTTAACCACCAAATTCTCACCCAGGGCTGTGTGCACAATGAAGACAAAGGAGACAGATATGTCCCGAGCCTGCCCAGACAACAGCTTCTCTTGCGACCTTGAGGCATCTCCAGTTATTGGGTCAGATGGACACAGTCATGTGTGTGTTGCATGCTACATGCCAGACGGAACTTGTACGACAGACAACTCATTTCTTGCTAGTGCATATGCACCCTCCTGGAAAAAACTCTTCCCAGCAAATCCACCCATGTGGGAATTCTCATAGCCTGAACACTGATTTTTTGTATGATCTGAGGCAGCGCCATGTCTCTTGCCCCTAATCTGTTTGTGCTTCTTGTCTATGTAGGTGGTCAGCTGATGTAAAACAAAACATGCACCTACACAGCCAGCATAAGAGACTGATGCTAGCTGAGAGCTGTAGATAGTCATGGGACAACCTGTACTTAATTAGAATGTATTTGTGTATTCAATTACTCATATTCAGAAGTTTCTGTATGATCAAAGCTTAGTATTGCACCCATGGCCTTTATATTCACTGCATGGGTAGTAGCAAAAAGACAATACTCTGTCCAAGTTGCAAGGTTTCTGCCAATACTTGTCATCTGGGATACATTCCCTGTCTTTGCCCTCGCCTTTCTGTCTGAAGTAGCATCTTCTGAATGGTAAGACACGTTGCAGTCACACATGCTTAGTATTTGTTACTTGGCTTACATTCAGACTCCATGAAGAAACACTCATAAAAATTGTCCTGATCAAAGGACAATAGCAACAAAATTTTGCAGATGTGTTAATGAGATATCTAGGGCTGCACAAACACAGTAATGCTGTTTGAAGGCAGAGTCCTTAATGGATCCATTCTGTGTGGATGCTGGCTGGGATTAATCTGTTTCCAAGAACATCACTTTAAAAGTTCAAATGATTCATCTTCTCCTAGTGAAGCACTGTGGCATTATGTCTACACAGTTGTGTCAAACCTTATAAGAGAGTTTCTTAGGTTGAGTCTCTCTGCTTGGCATCATTAGCTGCCCTGCAGTTCCTGAGAATGCTCCTACAGCTTCGTGGAAACAAGGAATTTACTCTAAGAGAGTCTGAAAAACATTTTGATGTTCTTAGAGGTCGACATCTATACCCATGTAAAAAAACCAGTTTGATTTCTTTTCCTCCTTTCTTCCCATCTAAGCTGAAACCAGGACACCATCTAGTGAGGTCCTTCCTCTGTCAGAAAAGGAGCAGGTACGAAGGGGACACACACCACAGCCCATTGGTCTTTGCATCACTAAGGATGCATTGGCATCCTACATAAGTGCAAAGAGCAACACAAGGGACATGATCAAGAACTATATTCTTCTTGCCCAGAACATCAGCACTGTAGGTGCCACTTAAACTTTGCATTGAACCCTCAGCTGTGAAAAGGATTTATGTGATTTGAAGCCAACTTGTATGGTATAAAAGTTTCCCACAACATATCACAGCTGGAGTCATATTAGTCAAATCATAGGAATTTTCATTTTGCCCCTCTCCTCCCCACCAAAAAATGAAATTCTGTGGAAGCTGGTGGCTTTCTCTGGTTCATGTACATACTGTTTCTAACAAGACAAAGCTGTACCTTTATGAACTTTCACACAGTGATGTGAAATGTCCAACCAGGTAGCTGCATGGCCCATAGGGAATCAACATTTCCCATTGAAGTGCTCTGGTTTGACATGGTTGTTACATCTGGCAATCAGATGTACTGAGACAGACACACAGATCCTGTGTCTATCCTATAAACCTTCTTATTTTCTCTTTCATGTTAAGGACTCCTCTCCAGTTTCCAAGTCTTTCCTGACTACTGCTTATGAACCCTACACTCAGAAATTAAGTGGAAATCACTATGAACCCCTTAAAAGGTTCATTGCTTGAATTTGGATGTTATTTTGGGGGGTTTAGGGGTTGAGTGTGGAAAGAGCTGATCCCTATGCAGTCATCATTATTTCTACCTTTTATGTGGGCAGAAGAGAAGGTAGAAAATAACATCTCCAGTCACTCATTCCCCACTCATGTTAGGTACACTGCATCTTTTCAAAAGCCATCTCATAGCAACTGATCGTCTTCTTTCTAGCCTTGAGCAGCATTTCAGGAGCAATTAAAATGGTTGGGGATGTGTCTGGGGGAGAAGATATTCCTCTGGCCTCTATTTAAATGAAGCTGCTATTCATTCACTAAGGTTTCTAATTACCAGCACTATAATTGAAATACTGGACTAATCTATTGGGGGGTGGGGGGCAGAATTATTAAAACATGGGTTGGCAAGATTGGTGCCACTGTCAGCTGAGCAAATGTAACTCAGCTCAGAGGGATGCAGGCAAAGGTGAAGGGGAGACAGAGGAATGGTACAGGCATAGCCATGAAGTAGTCGGAGATTTGACAGAGTGGTCTGTATTTCTCAGCAGACATTTCTGGGTAATCTTAGCCCATGAAGCCTCAGTGACATTGGTTCCTTCACAGGGTTGTATGTAACCCAGTTGGGCTTGATGGAAGACACCATTTCACAAGAATGGGAGACAACAGAAGAGGCTCTGGATGCTATCAGTATCATGATCCTGTTGGCAGTGAGGTTTTAGGAGTGATGGGTAAAGGGAAGCCCCTTATTTTGTCTCTCCCCTGTTCTGTTCCCCAGGTCCTAGAAGATCTGGTCTCTCTAGGATCTGTGACGATAGCACAGGGCATGTTGAAGTTTTGGGTACCCTCCTCCCCACCCTCTCCCAGATTTAGGCTCCCTACACCCTGCACAGTCGTCTTCCATTTCCATGCCTATCCCAAGGCCCAGAGATCCTCCCACACAAATGCATCAACATGTGGCTCTGCAAAGTGCTGGGGAGTAGGAGGAAGCTGCAGGTGGGATGTTGGGAAGGAAAGAACAGCCTATTGCTGGCCCTTCCTCTCCTGCAGATAGCATCACCCCTGCTCTGGAGAGGCACATAGCAGAGGCTATGGTGTTGTGGGCCTGGGAGCAGGCAGCAGACATGATAATTGTGGTGTTGTCACCCTGGTCTTCTTTTTTTCCCCAGGCCTTTTGTCCTATACACCTTTTCTGGAGGTCTTTCTATGACTCCTGTTGGAACTGAGATTCCCCATGGCAGATGCTGGCTCTTGTTACTGAAGAGCCCTTGTCTGGGTCATGTAAATGTCATCTTACAATCCACAGCAATCAAGGACCTCCTGCAGAAGTTCAGGATGCGACTGATCTCACAGATTCAGACATCAAACTTGAGACAACACCATGGGTGAGGCAGAGTAAATGACAGCCTGCAGTGAATCTGGATTCTGGGTTTATTGAAGAACCAACAAGATTAGAACTCTATCTGATTATCTCACACACCCATTCACTCACTCCCATGGGAACTACCTTCACAAGATCTTGATTTCCCTTCCCAGCAGGGAATTCACTGCTGATCTGGGCAAAAAGTCATGTTGGTTCCCATGTCTTTCTATTAACTGGAGGATTCAGGCCATACCACTCTGGGCAAGGTACATGGCATTGCAAATTATATCGAGCACATCTGTATGGGCAACTTGAAACTTTACTGTCTGCCAGGATCAGAGCCCAGATGTGTCTCACTTGCACATAAAATGTTGCCCTCTTACCTGGGTCTTAGCCTTGAGAGAAGTTCAGTCATCTCCATTCATTGAGGCTGAACTGTGTGACTGGAAAGATTTAGTTCTGAGGAAGACTTTGTGTGAGTGTTGCCTATGTCTATTGCAGTAGGTGGTATAAAACCAGATTGACATATGTACTGCCTTTCTCAAAAAGCTTAAAACTTTAATGGAAATGCAGCAGGACAAGGGGTACAGGCAGAGAAAAGAGTGTTATGGATGACAGACCTATTGAAATTCTTGGAAGAATGCATCTTGACAGCTGGTCTTGCTCATCCTTTCCCTCAGATATATTGAGTTGGTTAGATGAGTGATTCTTGGGTGGATAGTATATGTGGCAAGGGTGAGACAGGAGTCACTTCACAGCAGCATGTCCTGAGGCCATGTCTTGACTGTGCACACTGACAGGTTCTTCTCTAAACAGCCAGAAATGTTTTGCACATCATCAGTGATACCTAGATAACCATTAACTGTGTCCAGGTCCTAACCTTGACAGCAGTTAATGTGTCTGTGTGTCTGTCCCCACAGTCTACCTCCAGGCCTGGCATTAGTATGGAATATGAATATTTTCATTCCCCATCACATCTTCAGCTATGCTGTTTTTCCCCTTTCCCTGTGGCAAATTAACTATGGAGACGTAAGCTGTCTTGGGACTGTCTCTCCTGGTTTTACGTACATGATCAAACTTGTACTTGTGTCCACCTCTAGAGCTTAATATTGCCTTAATAGTAAATACCCATGAAAACAGCCAGGCCCCTCCTTTAGATAAGAGCCAGCTGCGAAGTCTGGATGTTGCTCCAAATTTCCCCGTAGTTTGGGACTGTGCCAAACTGGGGATATGGCATGAGCTAATCACTCACAGAAATTAGAGGCTGCTCTGAAAGGCAAGTGGTTGTTGTGCTGAATGCACAATATTAAGATCTTATCTTGCTTTACAGGCACACTAAATCTAGAATGAATCAATTATGAGATTAGAATTAATCCAATAATCCTCTGTTCTTCGGTGCCTGGAATCAGATGATGCATCTGTAACGATAGTGTTAGTTACGGCAAATGAGATCACCATTTGTCCCATTTTATTAAAAGCCTTTCCCAAGCATTAACAGCTTGGGTGAGAGGTTGAAATGAAATTCAATTGAAATCTTTCCTCTTTGACTGATTGCCATCGCATACACATCCTTAGCCTCAGCTGCCCAGAGGGGATGGCCAATGCAGGAAGATGCCCCGTGACTGTAGTAATGGGATGTAAAGGGATTTCCACCCCTGGACATGGCTTCCAGTGTAATTGGGCTTGTGACATGGAGGAAGCCAGAATGCATTACTGTCCTTCTTAAATTCCTTTTGCAAACTACTCTTCCAATATTGCAGCTTGTGCTCAGGGCAAAAAGTTGAAACATGCCTCTTTGCCCAGCAGTCGTGCCTCTCACTAGCCAGGTCTTGCAGTACTTGCCCTCTCTCCCCTCTTCTACATGTTTTGTACACTCCCATTTGTCTTGGCCTAAATCTGGACAGTTACTCTCCTGGCATATCTTTTGCCTATGAGACCAGACATGGGCAAGCACAGTTTTGTCATTTGCCTGGTTTTACTGTTTAACATTTGTGCCTCAAACATGGTGCTTCAAAAAAAGACTTATAGCTAGTGTTCCCTACTCTTGTCTCTCTTTTTCTTTAAAGAGAAGAAAACCCAAACAAAACCCAAACCCAAAGTAATACTGTTACATACAGCTATAACCATTCCTTATTTGGGCCATCAAGGCTTGAAACTGAGATTTTTAGTGCTCATACGGCTCTGCCACTGGGTCCAAGACATGGGAGCTGTTGATTTGCACAACCTGTGCACTCTCAAGGGATGTGCACAGATGCTGCTCACCTCAGAGCTCTTTGGAAAGCTCAGCCACACCACAGAGCCACACAAAGGTGAGAAACGGATATCCAGAGGTGGTCTTGGCTATGAGAAGGAATGGAACCTAACGGCTAGAGCGGAGAGCTGAGCAGATTATTGGGTGTCACTTTTTTTCCCCAGCAGTTTGCATTGTCATTATTCATAGTGTAGTTGCCTGTTTGACTGACACTGGAGTTGAACAAGTAAATTTGGCATTTTGCAAGACAAGGATAAGTTTGAGGTTCTCATAGAAAAGGCCTTGCACAGCCTTTCTGATCTGTAGTTACCCTGTCTGCAAAATGAAGCAGTAACAACATTACTGGATCCTGATCAAGGAGAAGTGTCATGAAATGCACAAAACTGACTATCATCTGGGGGAAGAGATGGAACAAGGGAGGAAGAAGATGACTCTTTTCACTGTGGTCCTGCCTGTGTGTCCTTCAGAAAGCTAGGTTTGGTCCGGGGCCTATGCATTGAAGATGGCATTGAAAATTTGAAGCCTGCTGCTAAGACAAGTGCTGCAGGCTCTCCATCACCTTTCAATTTCTCTTTCCAGCCAACACCATTTGGAAAAAATTAAAAATAACAGTGAATTTTCTTTTCACTCTGCTGAAGAAAACCTGAGCAATTTTGTTTAGACTTTTCAAAATAACTGTCTAAAGCAGAGGAGATACCTGGATAATCCCAGCTTTCACAGTTAAGATTGTCGAATTTAGGAGCAACTGAAAAGAGAAGTTCAAGAAAAGTATTTTTTCATGTCTTTAACATTAGGGCTCTGATGATGAAGTGTTGTTTGGAAACTTTAAGCCTGCTATGACATTAAGCTGGAAATATGAGCAGAGCTGTGAAGGGATCAAGACTTAGAATTTGACTTGGATATTTAGTTTTACTTTCCTGAATTGCTTACTCTGCAGAAGCCATCTGGCAGTTTAAGGAAGTTCAACTTCTGTATGCTTCTAGCTAGGCTGGAAATATTGCCAAAGCAGACCCTTCATCCCAGATACAGGCGCTCAAGAAATGAAAAATATCCAGGAAAATAGATGAACTGGAAATTCTTTCATGACCCCAGAAAAACTCAACCCCTTCCTGCAGAGTGGTTTGAGTGTGAGCTGGAAGGTGAGAAGAGTTGCACTGTGTCCCAGAGGTGATAAACAACCAGACTTGGTAGAATTAAACGGCAGTGCTGCTCCTAATAACAGATGTAGGGGGTCCAAAGCAAAACTCCTCCACACCAGTGCTAAGTTTAACAGTTTAACAGGTCAGCCACTCTGAACTGTGGCTGCCTTGACAGATGGCTCCACTGATGAATCAGAGAAGAAATGTTTAGAGCAACCTGATTAGAGGAAAACCTTAACATTTACAAAGACAAAGAGTGATTTTTCAAGAAAAGCTTTGATGGGAACTGTGGCTCCTCAGTAGTTCAGTCCTGCCTTTTGCTCTCTCAGTCATCCCTTAAACAATCATGTCTTTCAGTTAAGAGCGACAAAACTTCATCTACTCTTAGGCATTGTTTTAGACATAGGCTGGTCCAAGAAGCCTCCTCAGAGGTGCCACATCATGTTCAGTATCACCTCAGCTGCACACTTCATCTTATAACCATGTGAGCATTGGAGATGGACAAGTGCATCTTTGGCAAAAGAACAGATCTCTGCAATGGAAACAAAAATGCAGTCTCCCTAACTTTTTATTCGTCTTGTTCTTCTAAGGGAAGTGTTAGCTCTGTATGACAAGGGAGCAAGCAGGTAAGTGAGAAATAACACGACTAAGAAAATTACTGTGCAGCCTCATACTCTGGTTGCTAAGCTCTTTCAGACCTTTCAGAATTTATGTAGCAGTTTTTCTTAAATCAGCTGCATCCTGAAGGATTTTTTTTAATCTCTATTTAGACCCCAGTCCCCTAAATGCTTGGGTTCCTGCTCCAACCCACCTCTTCTTATTAAATGGGTGCTGAATACTTCTAAGTAAACAGCCTAAGTTTCAGAAGCCCTCAGCTGCTCAGGACAAGCTTTCAGAAGTGTTTATGGGATCGGTGTTCTGCAAGAACCTGTTGCCTGTCAAACTTTCTCTTTTGAGTGTTCCATGGGAGATGAGCCCAAGCATGGCAAGGACCAAGCTGGAGCAAGCTCATGCAGATCTTCTCCCCTATCTGAAACCAGAGAGGTGTTTTGCAATGCAGTATTGTGGCAAGCATGAATGCATCCAACTGCACACACAGGATGGAAAAGGTAGGGGATTATCCTACTCATGGTTGGAGAATGTTGGTTATCAACACTTCCTATTGTTGATAATTTTGAAGGGAAAAGATAGGATTAACTCAGGAAGACTTTTTTGCTGCTTGACTGTGACTAAAATTACAGCTTGCAGCATTAAACCTTGAAGAAATGACAGGAACTACTTCAAAAGGAGCCCAACTCGTGGTGACTGATCTCTTCTCATTATGTCTGACAGCACAAAAAGTGACTTGGACATCAGGCTGTCCTGGTACACTGCGTCCTCATATGCACCAGTTGACCACCTTAAAGATGTGGCTCCCTGGAGTGGAACATGCAGCTGTTAAATAGTATGTCAGAATACTAAATACCAAAAGCCAAATGAGAATAAGAAAGTTCGGATGAATTCTTCCACTTGGTGTAATAAATTAAGTAAGCAGATTTACACCTACAGAGGATTTGGTCCACCGTAATCAACAGGAACTGAAGATCAGATTTCCATGCATTTTAAGCTGTACCCTTGATCTAAAGCCCTTCTCTAACACCATAGCTGGAAAAACAAATTGCAGTCCTCAACAGCAAGGTATAAGCAACAGCCCCATGAATATGTAAAGGCCTTTCAGACAGTATTTTAAAGCGGCGTTCAGTAACTATTATGCCACAGTTAACTGACTTCGCCAGGCTTAAAAACAGGAGTCTTTAATTACAGTCGTTTATATTTCCAAAGATAGACTATAACATATTTATAAACAATCTGCGCACTTGGTGAGTAAATGATACATGGCATGAATCATTCACTAACAGTTCTTATATAATATTCAAAGTGGGCATGAATGTTTCATGAAGGAGCTTCCACTGCTGAATTTGGTAGGGAAAAGAGCTTTCTTCCTTTCCCATACACACTTTCTAGGCAGCCTCTTCCACCCATTTTTTTCTTCTGTGAAAGCCCTGAAAGACTCAGAATTCCTGGAAAAAAGAAACATCTTTGGATTTGCTGGGCTATCTCCAGTCTTGGATCATTGAGACTAAGATTTGGAGCACCTGTGCTAGGAGTGCAGATACCTGCTTTGTCCCGAGGAATTACCTCTGTAATAGCAATCCTCTCATGGCTCATGGATGTGGCATCAGTCCCTCACATGCCACAAGGAGATACTGTCTGACAGATCAGAGACATTCAACATGGCATCTCAGAGTTGAAAAAGGCAAAGAATGGGAGATTGGATTTGCAGCCAGTCAGAGAGTTTAGAGGTTTGTCCGGGACAGGGAAGCACTGAGGTCATGTTCCTCATGCAAAATCACTGAGATTTAGCAGTCCCTTGAGTGGTGAGAAAGGACTGGACCAGGTTCCATCAATGCTATACATGGCCCAGCCTCCCTGCAAACCCTATCTCAGTGCTAACCATAGAGCTCTACAGCTATGCGGACTATTTGGCCAAGAGCATGGTGATATCCTAAGACCTGGGTTTATTCAGATGAGAATGGAGGTGTTCCCATGCAAGCAGGAGCCCTCAGTCTCTGTCAGGCATTATCATCCTTCTTTTTATAAACCCTGGACCATGTGGGCTTTGTGAGGTTTCCTTCAGCCCCAGACTCTGCGCTCACATGGCATGGCACTGTGCACATCTGGGCACCTCTCTGTTTGTCCTCCACTTTGATCAAATGTTTGGTTAAAGGTGTTTGCGTAACATCTCACAGAATGGGGAACACATAAAGACAAAAGACATCAGGCATATTTCTGGAGGATATGAATAATCTAGATGCATAAATAGTCATAAAAATGTCTTAAACACTTCCCTAAGCTCAGGGAATCCTGAAACTGTCAGTTGCCAGAAACTGGTTCTCTATATCAGGGAAGAATAATTTTTTATGGGTATTTCTGATTGCATTTCTCATGTGTCACATTCTTCCCCAAGGTTCCTGCTCCTGGCCAGCGTCAGAGGAGAGGTGAGTGTTTGGACTTATCCATAGATATTTTTTCCTTCCAGTCTTCTTCTACTCCATGGCCTCCTTAAACTCAAAGCAACAAGTGAGCTTATTAAAGCATTGCAGAAGAGGAGAAACACAAGCTAGCTGCTGCCCAGTGTGAGAAGGGAGTTGGGGATATGAAACTCCTGAGTTTTGGCAGGACACATTTAGGCATCCTGGTGGTAGAGCAGAGTGGGTGTGTGAATGTGTGCATGCATATGTGCGTATCAGAAAGAAAGAGGGATCTCTTTCAGCCACACCATGTGATGGTGTTGCCGTTGTTCTGAGCAAATGCACACTGTGACAACAGGAGAACATCTCACCTGGGAAAGAGGCAGGCAATAAAGGGTTTTTTTTTTGTTGTTGCAACACTTTGCTATCCTCATCCAGCTTTTCTGAGCTTTATCTGAACCTCAGATGGCCACAGTGACTGTTTCACACCAGAGGGATGAAGTTCTGGGGTGCATGGGAGATACCAAGTTTGAGTCTGATTTTCTTACTCATTGGCAGGACTGACACGATGTGATTTGGTAACTGGCAGTAACGCCATCATTGTATTTTGTCATTCTTTGCTAGATTTGCGCAATTTGTAATTCCATTTATTGGAGGGATCTTCAGTGAAGGGATGGAGAGCAAGGTTATATTCACATGCATTACTCAAATCCAGCTCTTTTTGTCAAATCAGTTATTGATGCACCTGCCCAAAGTCAGTGTCTCGGCATTCTTGTCCTTTTTGTGAGCTTCATTAGGTGCAGCAGTATGTAAAGTCTAAATAAGAATGGATCAGTGAGGGAATGCAATGCTTTCCAACCTGCATTTTGGCAATCTGCCTATAAAAGTAGGATGTTTTCTTTTGCTATTTGTGGGTAAAATTAATTGAGTTTGCTGGTTCTTAGGCAACTATTATCAGTCTTGGTGAAAGAGATACATGGAGGTTCTGACTACCCTTCGCCCCTCTGATCCTCATGCCAGATGAAGGAAGAAGCAGGACTGGTAACAAAATTTGGAAAGTAAAAATTGAAGTAAATCTCCAAATGAGAAAGACTGAAGTCGATTTCTGAGGTGGTTCCCCATCATTTCTAGCTGTTACTAGAGACTTAAGTAATCAGGCTGTACACCCTTCCTCTTACTGTCCACCCAGTGTTGTCAGTACCTTTCCTTTCCTACCAGCCTTTTTCAACCAAATTTGATAAAGGGGTGTTTAAGTTCCGGCTTTTATTTTTTTTCTGTAAAAGTCAGTAGAGTAAAAAAATACCTAAGTAAAGGCTGCAGCTGTGGAATATCACAGTGCTGATGATTTTGCTTGTCTGAAACCACTTCGCAAGAATGAACTGTAGGGCAAAATAGGTGGGGAATAAAGAAGGCAATAGAAGAGGAGGGGGAGTGGTGGGGTACAGTGGGGACAAGGGGACACAGCAGAGAACTGCAGGCACTCAAGTCATGGAGAACAGAGGCAGGGAGCTGGACTCAATGGGGTGAAGAGGAGTAAGGACATAGGACACAGGAAATTAGGCTCCATCATTTCCACTCCTTGTGGAAAAGTCTGATTCTCCTTCACCTGAGAAACCATATTTTCTTACAAAAAATACTAGCTTGGGTTAAACAAAAAACACGCAGCAAAATAAGTTCATGCTTTTAGTGACATTCCTAGGAAAAAGCTGATGAAACACACCAGGGAAACGTAATGAAAAAGACTACTCCGATTCACTAATTTTTCATTGAAAAGCTAGCTCTTTTTTGAAAGAAAGGAGCTATTTTATTTGCAGTGGAGGGAAAATAAAAAGCACCTATGCCGGTGCTGGGTGGAGGGCTCGCTGGCGAGGCTCACAGCAGTGTGCTGCCCAGTGGGACTGCAGGTCCTGTGTTGTGCAAGCCCCGTGGGGCCATTTTCTGGCAGCTCAGCACCTACCAAAAACTTCTGTAAAGAAGTAACAGGCAGCTGCAACAGCTTTGTCACAGGTCTGAGGCAAGGCGCGTTTTTTCTCTTTCTGTTCTTGTACAGCACCTGGCACATACGGAACCTAGCTGTAATGAGGGCTCTAATGCGAGATGATGATATAATAAATACATAACCATACTTCTAGAAAATTTCTGCTTTTGTCTATTAGACTTCAAATTCCCTAGACTCTGATGGGTGTTCACCTCACTGAACTTTCCAGCCAGGTAGGATAATATTTCTTTGTGTGGACAGCAGTGAATATTTATATGAACAATCTTTTGTTAGGTGAGTGGCTTTATTGATACATGACAGCTTGGACAGCAGGGGTGATTTGAGTCATCCTGTTCTGCTTTTGCCATTTTAATTTCCCTACAGGCCCCAAGGGCCAAATGGAAGCATGAATAAGTAAAAGCATGCCCATTTGCAATATGTCCACAATTGTCTTCTTCAGAGCCTTCCCTATCTATAGCCAAGTGTCCCAAAATTACATCAGGCAAATGCCACAGACATCTATTCTTTCTTCACTTTCATTAAAACACGCTGTTCATAGCAGCCATAAAGCGTATCGGTTTTAAATGGACCTAGATTTGTATTTTATATAGGCTGCTCAGTTGTTGTTGTTGTAATAATAAATGACAGGGAGACAATTTCAGATTGTTCTGACAAAAATCAGGACTCCTAAGGGGAGTCTGCCTCTTGCACATGAAGTTGTAGCTCTGAGCAACCAGCTAGGAAGATGCAATTAATTTCCCCCTCGTGAGTAAAGCCATTATATAAAATACCACAGTTGCCTTGAGGGCCAAATCGAAGGCACTGAATTATGTATTATCAAAACTGACTTTACAATGATGTCTTCATGGGCACTTCTGCGGCTTGTGAATGGAAAGGGAACGGCAGTCAGCTGCAAGGATCTTATTTGGCTCTTGCTCGCTGTAAACAATATACTGCTAATGTGAAGACCTTAATGAGATGGAGTGACATTGCTCTTTCCCTTGAGGTAGTGGCACAGAAAGGAGAGGAAATCCTGGGAACTGGGCTTATTTATATTGTGTATATTAATAAGTCAGCCCAAGTTCACTGGTCTTTGCTGGAGACCCAGAGATGTAGAGGTTTTCCAGCCCATTTCTTTCCTGTTTGAACATGACTCCTGCAAGACCTAAGCTGAGTTGTTCCTTCCAACCTACTGAAGTCATTTTATGTCTGGGAGGTAGGTCTGTGCGTCGCATGAAGTGTCAGCATCCACCTTGGGTACCTTCTGCTCCAGGATGTAATGCATCATGGACAGAAAGCCTCCACAGTAAAAACCATGCCTGGGATTTCATGAAAGGACTCGGCATCTCCCTTCCGTAGCCACTGCACTGGCCCGCAAAGTTGAGGTTTTCTTTGTATCCCATGGGGAAAGAGAGGGAGGAACAGGGGGATTAAGATCATATCAATGCACTTGTCAGCCAGGAAAGAATGTATCTGATGAGCCAGATAAGCGGCAGATCAAACCAGGTCAAAAGGGATATTTTCAGCTGGGCATTCACAAGATACATTTCTACACAGAAAAATCCTTTACATTTCACAATTTCAAGCCAGTGAACCAACACCCTGTATGTGCTATTTATTCTTAGCAAGCAGACATGAGGTAAGAAACAAAAAATTGCAATGCCTGGAGCAAAATTGGATGGTTGCTCAGTGATAAGGGGAAGTGGGTTTCATTTTTCATGAATGTTTTCCCCTCTTGTTGGCTTCTGATCTCAGTCATCACACTGATGCTATGAGGCAGGTATTCACATTAAAAGCAGCAACTGCTTAATTAAAATTTAGGTACTCTTAACTATTCAAACACACATAAAAAAGGGTAAAAATACATATTTCTTTTGGTAAATGATTGTCACACACTCCTTTGTGGCCCAGGATTCATCAGCAGTCCAGTGAGACAAGACACATTTTGCTCATCTTACAAAAGATAAAAAAAACAATCAAGATTGCTTCTTTCCCTTCAGTCTCACATTGTGGCAAATGAAAAGCCTCCAGACAGCAGGAAAGGGAGCGAATTTCTGCACTGGGAGAGGGAGCATCCTACAGAACAGACTGCTTTGGTGGGAGAATTGAAGCTTTCCTGCTCTGACTCTGAATGAGCATGAGTCCTTTCCAAGCTGGAAGTCACCCTGAGAATCTCCCCCTGGAAAGCCTATGATTATTTAAAACATGTAGAACTACCTGCTAAAAGCAGTAATTATACCTTAACAAAGGAAAAAAAAAATTAAAAACTTTCAGACAAATAATTCCCGACTAGGGAGATGGGGGATACTGAGGACTGACCAAACAGTTCATGGAGGCCGGTTCCCCACCAACGCACCCCTCTTGCATAAGGAGCAGTGCAAACATAGAAAAAAAAGTCTGAATATTCAATTCTCCCTGAGGGATTCCCACTTTATTTTCTTATTCAGATTGCCTGGGCCATTTACCAACTTTCCTCTGTTCTGTGAAGGAAAACTCAGAGCTTACTGGCCTTTCTTCTCGTCCTGAGATGTTCCTGGGAGCTCATGAAATCCCAGGTGGCAAAGCAACCTCAAAGAGAGCAGGATGAGTGTGTATGTGGTGCACATGTATGCTGGGGAGAGGTGAGACCCAGTGGGTTCCCTGACCCTGTTGGGCACCTCCACATTGTGAGCAAGGGCATGCCTACCTGGGTTAGAAAGAAATGTTCCTGCTCCTGCTTCATTAACCAGGCTTGGAAAATATAGACCCGTACCAAAAATCTTTTAAATTAATCAGAACAACAGATGAACAATGCAGAGAATAAACACTTTAAATGGCTTTATCTAAGTCTTTTGGATAAAATGTCAGCTGGGAATTTCTATCTAGGAACAAAAGGATTTATTAGAGCCACAGAGATGGGCTGTCCTGACTATGATTGAGCTAAAACAGATGTCAGTTGTCTCCAGAACACCTTGTCCAAGCTCAGCCCTGTGCTTAGTACCCATTGTGATCTGCTCACACAACTGTTGTGCCACTCTCTCTTTATCCTTTGTCTACTGAACTAGCACAAGTTTTCTTTTACTCTTTAAATAAGAGGTTTTGTTCCTAACCTTGGGCAAAGGGTAACAGTCACAGAAATGTTTAGTTGGAAGGAAGCTCTGGAAGTCTTTAGTCCCATCTCCTTCCTGAAGCAAGACTGTCATCAACACTAGCAGGTGACCCGTGTCTTTGTCTAACCAAGAAAAATTCTCCTTGGATGGAGACTCCACCACCTCTCTGGATGTCCTGCTTGGCAGCACCAGATCAAGAAGTGTTTACCCATATAGTTATTTTGGCAGATTCGACCTTAGCAAAAACTTAGGGCAATGTGAAAAGGAGGTTATTCCTCCCTTTAAATCTTATGTATACACTTACTAACCCCGCTGAGACCAGGGTAAGCTCTTCAGGAGAGCAACAGTCTCTATCTTATATCTTCACAGTACCTTACGCGGAGCATATAAGGTCCCTTTAGGCAGCTGTATTAAAAGGGTTGTTTGTCATGACAGTCTGTTCTCAGCCCAGGATCCATTCACAGGCAGTTCAGCCCCTCCTCTTTTGGGAATAAAAGAAGGATAAAAGCAAACATCCTTCATTTGTTTTTGACAAGGTAAAAGGCAAATATGTTATACATGTTCGGGTGAAGTGGCTGCCTATTTACCAAACCAAAGAACTGAAAGGGTAACCAGCCATTTCTCTATGTTCTAGGTGTGTCCTTTAGCCAAACTGGAGGATTTCACAAAACTTCAAGTTAGTGGTTTTCTTTCGTATCCAGCAGCCAACACCTTCAACAGTGGGGAATCAAAGCACAATGCAAATTAACCTCTAGTTCTCCTTAGTGTGGGATGGATCTTGTTTCTAACACAAGAACATGGTGGTTTGAAACACAGGAATTTCCTCTTCATTTTTCTGAAAATTCATAGTAATTTAAAACCTAAACAGGCCTTTGAGGCATATCTGTGATCCACACACTACACAGAAAAGTTTTGTACTGTACAAGAAGTTTCACTGAAATCACAGCCTTTTGTTTGAGCATATCCATCTCCTGCAGATTGTAACTTGATTCTACAGGATGCTGGGCATGACTGAGAAGATAGCTGGTACTCCATGGGGTTGGTTTAGCATGTAGATTATCATTGGGCAGCAGCTGAGTGAGAATTGATGGAAAGATATCAGATCCCAAGATTTACAACTGCTTTCTTGACAAATTCCAAAGGCTTACAGAAACCTTGCAGTCCTTAAACATAGTCTTGCCGCCATGTAAAGGCAGAAGCAGCATGAAACTAGGACCTTTGAGCCAAAGGTCTGGGAAACAAATCACCCATGTTTTTGTACTCTAGATGTAAACTTCATCTCACCTAATGTTGACTGTCTAAAAGCTCGATATCGCTACCCACATGACTCATGACTCCCTTTGTAGTCATCTATAGGGTGTGAGTCATCTCATCCTAACGGAGATGTTTAGATAGATTGCATGAATCACATTTGTAGAAGTATTTTCCCCTCTCCTTTGACAACATAACTTAGACAACTAGCTCAGATGAGGCTGTCAACATCGTGACTGCCTAAAGCTATGGAAGACAAATCCCACACTTTTGTTCCTTCCTTCAGCTCACAAAGTGCAGAAGTGTGGTCTGCAGGTAGAATTTGAATGCTGAAAATTAACTTTGCTTGACTTCACTGAAATGTCGCTATAGCACCCTCTGAAACTTTAGTCCTACTAGTATGAAAGATCTGTATCAGTTGTCTTAAACTGCTGGGCTCACCAAAACTGGATTCACATGTATGGTGTAAAAATGTCAATAACTAAAACAGCACCAAAAGTTAGCCCTACTAGTTGTTGAGGTTTCCTGTTTATTAACCATTCTTACTGTATTTTATGCTGGAAATATACCAAACTACAGGGGAAAAAAATAAAGTGGATTTAGAATACATAAATGTTGTTAGCATGATACATTTCTCTCTGGATGACTGTTCATCGATCTTAACCTTCTTGGATTTGCTTCAGTTCATCTTAGCACCTTTTCTCTTAAACAAAAGGCCATATTCTGATTTCTTTTTCGTTCTTCATGTCCCTTTACTCCTAAATCATCCTGTTGACTTCAATGAGATTACCCTAAGAGTGGTGTTCTATGGGAGGGGAGGAGGCAGTCTGGCCAGAGTGACTAATTTGGATTTTTAGCTCCTTCCCTGAAGCTTCATTTTCATCTTTTCTGTTTATTCCATTATTCATGTCTCAGTCTGAAGCTGCTGCAAAGACTGCATTGTAGTTCCTGTCACAGAGATGTATCTTTTGAGTGCAATGGGGTCTTTTCTGGGAGATGCTGAACTGCCCTTTAGAGTTTTGCTGTTCTTTAGTGATTTGCTGAATACAGACTCCTTTTGTTCTTTTCTTCCAGTGTGTGATCACTTCACAGCTGCACATTTTCTGAATGTGTTAGCCTTTCCTGCACACATCCTGGCCCACAGATATGATGTCCTTGCATTTTCAGAAGCTGCTGTGAGTACATGGGCTGACTCGCTCTTTTGTTCTGGTTAGAAATTGCCTCAGTGGGCACTCAGAGTTGCCCACTTTGGAAACACTGTCAGAAGGAGCTGTATTATCACCTCTTCCTTATCTGACAATCAGTTGACTTCCTGAGATGTAAAATAATGGTTGTTTTCTTAGCAGAAGTAGGGGTACTCAGCTCTTTTGGGAGTTCCATCCTCCAGTTCCATAAGGCTCTCTTTTTGTATCAGTAATAAATTAATTTATTTAGTTCAAACAAGAGTTTACCATTCCTTTTTAGGGTTATCCAGACCACTGTTATCTGAATAACTTCCATTGGTGTTTATGATCTAAACTGACTAACTTTTGAAGGGTATTTTATTCTGGTGAGCTGGACCAAGCCTATACCAAAAAAAAAAAAAAAAAAAAAAAAAAAAAAAAAAAGCACAAGGAAATAAGAGCTTCAGGAGGGAAAAGCAGCTTTCAAGAACCCAAAACAGCTTAGGTGTGTGAAGCTGTTACAATGACTACTGGTTATGCCTTCTGGGTTTTTATTTACCTTGCAGAGAGGGACATGACCGAACGACATGGGTTTGGAGAAGAGACTGGGCTTATCCAGAAACACTAGCATTTTCTAAAATATTCAGTGTTGCTTCCCTGGAAATCCCATTCTTGATGCGTGTATAAAGCTGTGTCTTATGGTGGCGTTGTCCAGGTCCTCTACACTGTGCTGTAAAGGGCAGGGAAGAGATAATGGTGCTAATTAGAAAGGCAAGGTGATTGTTCCAGGAAAAAAAAATAAATCAAATTTTATTTTAATTATTAGATTTTGCAGCTAATGATTTTTAGTCTGGCTGTGACTGGATCTGATTCATGTCGTTTCTTTAGCCTTTATTGGTTTTGTTGTATTTATCCAGTGCACCATCTGTGTTTTACAGTTCTCTGGTTCCTTTTTTGCCCAGGGTGCAGTTACCTGAATTTTGTAAACACCAGAAAGCTGTACACCTGAAGGAGATGTCAAGAGGCCATCAAGTCCATGCAGTTTTCTAAAGGCAGCATTGACTGCACCTAAGTCATATGGTTGTATGACATGTTTTGTTCTGCAGGAAGCCTGTTTCCTCACTTTCTTTACAAAATCAATTTTAAGTCTGCAAAATTATAAAGCAACAAGTCAGTCATTGTCATTTTCAGCTATAATCTGAAGTGTCTCAGTAATAAGATCATTATTGGTCATTTCAATTGGAGAGTTGGGAATCAGGCCACTTACTCAATAGATACAAAAATACAACTGAGATAAGACAAATTTGAACATCCAGGTTTCACAAATTTGAGCTCGATGAATTAAATGGCGTAAATACTCAGCTGATAAAAACAACCTCGGTCGAATGAACTTCAAAGGAGATTACTGGTTGACAGCAGCTCAAGTTTTATCCCAGAATTTTTTATTTAGGCAATTGCCTGGCACCCATTGGTAACACTTTGCTAATTATGTCAGATAAGGAACCAGCCAATGCATTACCAGAAAAACACTCAGCTTGCTATCTGTATAGGCATTCCTGTGAGGAAACAGGAAGACATGGGAAATGAGAACATCATCTGATAAAGTGGAGTGAAGGAGGAGACAGGAAAAAGGCAAAAGAAGTAGAAATAGGAAGTAGAGCAGTTAGTGCTCTGCAAGTGCCACATTCCCTCTTGGTTCAGTCAAAGAAGACATCAGTCAAAAACAAAGCCAAAAAAACCCAGACAGATGCAGACATAGAAAACAGGAGAAAGACAAAATGAAGCAGCCAGATCAATGTGCTGGATCGCATAATCACCAACCTCCCCAATTTTCCATTCCACTGAGGAAACTTAAAAAAAAAATCAACCACAACAATAAAATCATCTTACTAGTTCTCTTTAGAGCTTGTAAATTCTTGATGTAGTTGCAAACCTAACCAATGTGTAATTGAAATTTTCTTGTGGGCTTTTCTGCATGTTTCCAAGGCAATGATCTCTCATTACAACAGCAGAGTTTATCACAGATGTTGGTCTTGACTTTGACGTCACTGACTGTGGATCTTAAAACTCCCACTGATTTCAATTAATCAACATCAAATTTATTATTTCAATCCAGTTAAATATATGTTAAGGAATTTGCTGGTGCACAGAGCCAGAGGACTGGAGAGACTTTCAGAGTTCTTCTGGTCCATCCTCTGCCCCAAGTCTGGATGAGCTTTACCTACTTCCTTCCTAACATTTGTCTGTTTAATCTCTTTGCAAGGACTGATATGAGGAGGGAAAAATATGACTCTGAAGGAGATGAAAAAGGATTTTAAATAACCTATATCACTTTCAGCCAAGTCTTTCTTTAGTTTGTTGATCAACAGACAGTCGCCACCTGTGTGTACTGCTATGCCTCTGCTGATAGCAAGATATAAGAAGTGGGGCCTTGTCACTTTGAACTCCCCTCTATGTCTTTTTTATCTCAGATTTCAAAACAAGTGAGGTTGCACCATGGTCTTTTTTTGACAACTCAGCAACTGTTAATGTCTTTCGAAAACAGCCTGAAAACAGGCACTCTTGCCTTTGACAGCAATGCACAATAATAGTAACACCCTTTCCTGAACTTGCAGCTAATGCAGAAACTCTTTGAAAGCCAGTAAACATGCATTTTACTCTAACCTTTGTCATCTTCTTCTTTCATAGCCTCTGGCTGGAGACCTCCTCCCTACTGTATCTGTCTGACACACACTTTGCACAGGGAGCAGAAGTTGATGGTTCAACTGCTGAACAGAGAAGAAATAAGCTCTTTGTTTAGCATGCAGAAAACTCCTGACTGAATTGTTCTCTATGTGTATTACTTCAGCAGATGGGACTGTAAACCTTGTATCCAGGGAAACTCTTTTCCCTCTAAGATTTTGCAATCTGGTGTGAGTATTTTCAACATTTGGGATTCACTGAAAAATTACACACTTCTGGAATGAGCGTGGTCAATGCTGTGGCACTTGTTGGCCTCGGTAAGGCTTCCTCTCAGTCATGGTTGCATGAGGAGAAGGGAACTGGGTTTGCCAGTCATAAGGTTTGCTGGAAGACATAACAGCAGAGGAAGTAGTCTGTTATGTGAAATTATTTGCCTTTATAAAGAAAATGTGAGGAGTTTGTTGATGGTTTGATATGGCTGTAAAGTCTGGCAGCTGGTCATTTGTTGGACCCGAATGCCTTTGTCATGTGGGATGGATATCTGAGCATTAGACGATGAGTATGCTTTCAGAAGATGTTAATGGACTGTGACTCTTCTGTCTCTCTGGGTTTGCATGGTCCTTGGGAAAGAGGTGTAAATGTAAATGAATTCATCTTTAAACACAGATTTGAGGGAGGTTTATATGCACCCTGGGGTGCACATGCGTTGTAGGATACATGAGCAACACAAAATATTGATGCAGTCAAACTCAGCCTGTTCTTTAGCCCCAACTCCACCACTTACAAGACAGAACAGCTGGATTTCAGTGTGTAATACTGAGAAAAATACCTATTCTTTCATGAATCCCTCTTTTCCCATTTTCAAAATATGAGCAAGGTTAACAAACAGCCTATGATTAAATGAACAGTACATTAGATCAAATATTGGACTTAAAGACATGATCAAGAGCAAGTCCTGGAGAGATGATAATTCTTAACATTTGCTGGTCATCTTTTCCTGTCATGCCAAAGGGATTATGGGTTTGAAAGGAGCAATGAATTGCTAGCGGAGTTGGGCTTTGTAAGATTCTGTCTTTGATTCTCGCATGACAGCATATGCACCAGCCCTCTTGACCACAAGATGAAGTCATCCCATGGCTTTCTGTCTTCATTTTAACTTGACAGGTCAGAGTCAAACCCACCAAAAAAAACCCCTCTCAACTGTTAATTGGAATTTATTCGATCTCGACCTCCCCAGATAGTCATCACTACTAAAAAAAATTGTATCTCTGAGATTGCCAGTTAGTATACATTTCACATTTCTTGGTGGGACTGGAACCAGTAGAGCTCCTTGACAAAAGCTGGGAGCAGAGGCAATATTAGGCATTTAATACCTTTTGGAGAACTTCTCAGATGAAAGATCATCCAAGTATCCTTGGTGATATCATGTCTATGGTGATATCAAGGAAAGAACATCAGTATTTTTTGTTGGGCAAAGCATTCAAAAATATTTTAAAAGCTTCAGGTTAGCATTATTTTGTTATTTTCTTCATAGCAGTCTTGACAAGATCAGGCCTTCTCATTTAAAAAAAATAAATGACATTAACAGAAGAGCATTTAGTAACTTAGTACACTGATTCATGGTTTAGCAGATAAAATAGCCTGGGAAGATGTCCAGATGCTGTAGAAATTGTTGCTGTGGCTGCTGTGGACAAGGAACGCTGCTGAAAATGTTTTTTAAAAAATTTTTAAAAATGCAGATAATAAGACCTGTTCATAAATACAATGTAAATGCAATTGAGGCATTAATTATTCTTTGGACTTATCACAATGGATTTTGCATGGGATGAAAATTTCATGTAAAAAACCAAAATATTTGTCCTGTTTTTTTAAGATGCAGCTTGCAAATCTAGTGATATTAACAACGAGGAAGACATTCCTAGGGGAAAGTCCTGCATTGTCCCCATATTAACAGCTCCTTCAGACAGCTTCACCCACACATTTGACAACTTCAGAGTGTCCAGAAAATTCATCTTTATATAAAATGATTTTGAATAAACCAACTGCCTGTTGCTGTTGCTGTTTCTTTTTTTGCCAGTTCCTCAGCATCTCCATGGAACATCTCTCCATGCTAAAGGAGCTCCTGATCTGCTGACAGCTGGGGCAGAGGAGCAGCATCATTGAGCTGTGCCGAGGTGGGAGTAGAGAGACCCTGAGGAGCAATAAAGACATCAATCTGCTGTGCCTGGCACATGGCATCCTGAGCTGGGATGGAGGATGCCTGAGATGCCAGCAGCCTCCAGGGGCAAAGGATGCAGGGATCCTACCTGTGCCTTCTCCATGTGCTGCAAATCTGCCTCTCAGGTGCAGAAAGCTGCTCGCATATGTTGCAGGTTGATGGACAGAAGGACACATCTTTTCGGAAAGAGCAGTGACAGTTTCACAAGTGCCAGCCTTGGTTCTTCCCATACAGTCAGGAATATGGAGGTCACTGACCTTTTATAGCATCGTATTATTGGGAGGAGGATGAGGATTCATGATACTTGTTTTTGAACGTAAATCCCTTGCTCAGGCTGCACAGCAGACTGTTATTTTACTTCTGTTTTGGCTAGTAGCTTAAAAATTGCGTATTTGTGAGAATATCTCTAAAAACAGTGGGCTGGGTCACAAACCAGATAGTGAATAATTACTAATTAATCAACCATGAGACTAATAATGGGCCTTCAGTTTTGCCAACAAACCCCACTACTAAATCGCTCCCTCATTACCAATAACTACTCATTTAGAGGCTGTGTTATTGCACTAGTTTTATTAATGTCACATTCAGAAGGATACTGCAGCAATAAACTGGCATAAGGCTGTAAAAAGAGGGTTGTTGTACATATTAATAATGTATTTTATAGTGCAGTTTAATATTCTGAATCCAAGCTGTCTTGCTTTATAATCAGAAGAGGAAAAAAGCAAGCCCATCAATCATCCTTACCTATTCTTACAGTGGCTAGCTGACTGGAGTCACGGTGATATATGTGGGGATAATATCTTGTTACAAAAATCTTGTTATTAAGCAACACTATTAGTCCTAATTTGTTATAATGCCTTATAATAAGCTTAGTAATATGTTTCTAAATGATTTATGGGTTTTTCTTTTTTTAAACAGGAGACCTCCGCAGCCAGCCCAGGAGAAGTGCTTCATGGCTGATGAGGAGGTGCGAGGCAAAGTGGAGCGCTCTGAGCAGGAGGATAGCGCTCTTGTTATGTGGGCTTAGTCTGAGGCTGGGCACAATTCTTCCTCCAGGTCTTCTCTTTGTCGGAAAAAAGCATCCCAGATGACAAAGTTACAGCGACCAAGGAGTAGCCAGGAAACCGTTGCTGGATTTCCCCATCATGGATCTTCCATAGAAGTCTCTCACTTTCATCTTGGATAAGATAGTTGAGGCCCAATCTGCAAACATGTAGAAATTTGCGCGATTTAGGGCTTTAAGCACTTCCATGGGTTCATGTCTTTGCCCTCAGTCACAAAACAAGCATATTTGGCAGCATTTCCCTACAACAACAGGGTGATGAAGGAAGACAAAATAACAGTTGCAATATACTCAGATAATATGAAGAGAGAGACCAAACAAATACTTAGGAGTATTTAGGAAGGGTCTTTGCCTTTGCTCTATAAATATTTTGCCTTCCATGCCTCCTACTGACCACCAGTGGTCTTAGTTTATCTGCTATTAAATATACACACATGACTTTGTGTCCTCTGGGAAAGAGGGATGAAGAGCTCCTGGGAGTATTCAGTTGCAAAGAGACTCGGACAGATTAGATGGATGGTACAACATGGGCAGCTTGCTCTGACCATTCTTATTGCAGAACTGCTTGGGAGCTGTGGCAAGGACACCAAGGCAATAAGACATGTCTCCTGACCAAGCAGAGTCAATCCAATGGCATAACATAAGCCACAGCATCCTCGGAGTCATCTCTTTGCTCCACATTTAACACCTTGTCATGATGGGATCAGATGGCTGAACCAGTCCTGTTAAGAGGTGGCTGTGGAAGATTGTGTATGAGACTCTGCCCTTTTCCTTCTGGTCTTTCTGGTTTGGAAAAGGAAGATTTCTGGTTCTGCTGTTCAGTCACAGCTGCAACATCTGTTTCATATGTAATAAATTGTCAGCCAGAGTGATCTGCCACAGGGCAATTGGCACAGGCAGATGGACCACTCAAACCATGCAGGAAGGTGAGGAGAAAATTATCAGCCTTGGGGAATGTGCGTGACTGCCCTCACTGCTGGCAGCTTCGCTTCAGCTGGGGGATCAGAGAGGTGAGGATGGGAGGAAGTGGCACAACAAAGCACACTGAAGGGATAAGCGTGGATTTGCACTTAAAACCTTGACACCCAGCCAACAGCTCTATTTTCCCCATTGCGAGATGATTGTTCCTGCGCGCCATGTAAGCGATGAGCTTTTAACTGTAGCTGCAGCCATTAATTTAACACAAAGGACAGCACTTCAGTTCCTTTCCACTGGAACATATCATTTGTGTCTAATGACTCTGATTATGGTCCCCACTTGCTGGTGATGGAGAGGGCTCTTCCCCTTACAGCAAGCTCAGGAGCAAGGCCAGAAGGCTTCAGCACCAAGGTGTATAACTATGATTTTAAAACTGCTGTGAAGGTTTGTAACCTGGACTAGGTCTTCAAGTAAGTTGGCTTCCAATTAGAGATGGACAGGAGTAAAAGACTCCTGGAGTCAAGTCCAGGGACAGATTCTTACTTGGTGTAAATCAGTGTGGGTTTACTTCCATTTGATGGTGTTTGCAGTGCTCTATCTTAGTTAAGGACTGCTGACTCCCATATTTGACTAAGATGAAGTACAGCTCAACTAACAGTTACAGTCCTTGCCAAGTTTCTCACTGACCAAGCACACTGAAATATTTAAGGAAAAGTTACAAAAGTCCTATTAAGTACAGTTAATATTTTTTGCTATTATAGTGAAGGAGATTGTTTACTGTCTTGTTGCAATGGTACTTAGCAGAAGTTGGATGAAAAGATCCCAAAAACGTCACCCTGGGGAAAGTACCAGACAATCACGCTGTTAAACATGTGTTTTGTATCACAGTTTAGCTACTTTGCACATTACTTTTCTAAGCATCTTTTAACTGCATTGGCTAATTCATTAGAATATCATTCTTAGTGGCTGCATAGATCACTGCTGGCAGGTTTACCACACTACACCACTTTGCTGATGACTAAAAGCAATTCCATTCAACTGGCTTATTTTAACCGAATGGTTGAGGTTTATCTTCTCTATACTCACATTTCTCTGAAACCCGAATTTCAGCAGGGACAACGGGAATGTCCTCCAAAGCTGTTGAAGATCCTCTGGAGGTGTGTTTTTGTGGGGAGGGACCAGGAAAAGAAATATGAACAGAAAGTCACTGCCATATATGGAAATACCTCCTCCTGCCCACTCTGTGCAGGTTCTCTACCCACCCCACCACCACTTGCAGTTTGCTTGGGGCTGGTGGCTTTGCAGCTTTATTTGCTCAATGAGTTGCTAAATCAGGGCATAGCTGAGTGCTACGAGGTGACTCTCCCATAGGAGACAGATCTGTTCCTGTAGGGACAGATCCTGGCTCCTTCATGCCACAAGAAGAAAGTGAACCTGGATCAAAATCTAATTTAAAAAGGAAAAAAGATGAAGGCTGTGCTGTTATTAAACACAAATCCGTGCAGATCTCTGAGGATATAGCTGTTGTCTAATGGAAGCAGTTAATAAACCAAAAAAGCCACGTAAAGGGAAAAAAATCCATTATTTATATGACAGGTAAACTGCATAAAGACTTCTTATCAAGTTAACATTCTGGGCCAGATACTTGCTTTTCTAATCTTCAAAAGTCTAATAAATAGTCAGACAGAGGTTTGTTTTTTATTCAGTATTTCTATTAGCTAGGTGAGCACCTGCCGTTTCCCAAAGAGTTGCTCTCTGCATAATTTATGCTACCGTTGGATTGTTTGGCAATATTCCTTCTCAAAGAGGCTACTGACAATAAATCAATGTTTTCCAGTGATTTAGACATTTTTGTATGTTTCTAATCTTCCCCCCCCCCCCTTTCATTGTCAACAAATTCAGTATTTGTTACACTGTCAAGGTTCTGGTGCTTTTCTTTCTTTATTGCTGTATATTCTGTTTTACTGGAGTGTTCAGTTGCTCCTCCTGTGACACAATAATAATACCCTTCTGCTGGATATGGCACTTCTCTGAAGATCTGAAAATATTTTGTAAACTTTAATTAACTCCCTAATTATTCACACTGTAATGTCAAGCTAGATCCTTAAGGCATTTTTTTCCAAGTGCTGGTGAGAGATCTGCACTCAGGTTGATGAACTTGAGGTAAAACAATTACCTACCCAGTTAAGTGGTCATGAACTCAGGTCTTTGTGGGTGAATGGTCTTGTTAAGAAGGTACAAAATAGGACAGGGAAAGACCTTAATAGGTCATTTAGTCCATTCCCACCTAAATCCATTGCATATAAACCAATCCTAGCAGACAGGGGTCTAATCTGTTTTAAATTCTCTAGAGACAGGGATCGTTCTCAGACACAGTACACTCCAGTGTTTCAGAGCTTTTTAAGGTCTTTCTGCATTTAAACCAATGGTTTCTTATTGTACCTGTGGTAGTCAGAAAAAATTATTCTACTCTTTTAAGTATTCAAAGATTGTCATTGAGTCTCCCCTTCAATTGTCTCTCCTGCAGATCAAACAACATTATTTTCCTTCTCTCCTTGAAGGCTACGTGATCTTTCACCACACTTCTCCTTTCAAATTGATCTACACTGGCAGTGGGAAGCCCAAAACATGCACAGGACTCCAACAGAGGCCTGAGAGGCATTGAATGGAGGAAAAATAGGTGTAATCACCCCCATCACTCTGCTCCCCATCTTCAGAACAGGTCCAGAGTCACCCTGTGCTTTTCTAGCTTAGAGTGAAGGACCAGTTGGTTAAAGGCTGTCTTCTACCCCTTTTTATACTGTCTGCAGTAAGGAAACCATAATTGGTTGAAGTTGCTAAGTATTACAGATATGCAAATAAAAGGACATTAGGACAGCAAAACTCCTTTTGGGACATCGAGTGCTTTCTCCATAGCTATGCCAGACCTTCACTGTTCCAATGCTTGGAAGCCTTTGCTTAATGGTGGGCCTAAATTTACTCATGGTCAGTGTATAGGCATTTGCTTTTCTGCCAACTTTCTCCATTAGCCTGAGTAGTTCTCAAGTAAATCTGCATGAGCATATAGCAATGTTACTCTAGAATCCTCCATTAGCTTCTACAACTTTTTATCAGATAGATCTACCTAAAGGGAATTAGGTTTTGGCCTCTAGACTGAACACTTCTGAAGGGAAAATCCCATTGCTTCCTTAGCTCATAACAACTAACCCTAAAAGATATCAAGCACTTTCCCAAGATAAATAGCTCTCGACAGCCAGTGAAGTCAGCAAAAATTGAAGATGGTCAAAACACCATGTAAAAAAAAGTAATCCTGGAAGTTGCCAGATGTTTTTAGATTATGTTCTAGATGGTTTAGGTATTCTTAGAAGTTGTGGCTATCCTCAACTTTTACAAATATTTTTTATGTAGGAAGTAGCGTACCCATTTATTATTCCATGGTAAAAGGCTGGTTTATAGTAAAAATGCTCTTCAAATGGGACCAGCATGTCTGTCAGGGCTCCACAGTAAGGTCTAAGGAGAGAACCTAGGTGTTCTGATGCTCGGGCCCATCTTCTCAACACAGGACTCTCACTTTGTTTTCTGGATTTTAAAAAAAGAACTTCTCTTACCTTCAGTCCTACAAATGGATTTATAAAAAAACCCACCTCTCTGTAGGGGAAGAGTAAGTCATGGATATTTTAGGTAGGATATTTGCTTTGATGATATTTCAACAGTTTTGAAAAGTGGAAGTCCACACAAACATGCGTATATCTTGCACATCTGCACACACAAACACTCACCTCCACACTTAGCTCCACAAACAGCAGACTTTCACTAAGGAACTTTATTAAAATTTCTAGGTGAAGCACTCAAAGGTTGGGAGATTTCTTTACACCTTTTCTTAAGGATCCTTAAGCACTCTTCATGTAGGCCTTTGTGGATTTGCTTTCTGATTACAGCCATATGAACACTTTTTTATTATTCAGTGAGAAAATATAAGAAGAACTATTATATGATGAACTTAACTGAACTGAACTAAAAGAGCTGAGGTTTGTCACATGGGAATAAAAGCTTGAGAAATCTACCATTTAAGATTTTTTAACTTCTTTTTAAGAGGTTTTCTTGGATATGATCTGAATGGGGTAAGTTCTGATTTTTGGATACTCACTCATGGGGCTTTTACCTGGCAAGTTCACTCCTTGGATCTCAGAAAGATTCATATCCTTCCCTCCATTAAACAGAGGAGCCGAACAGTTTGCAGCACAAGACAAGAGGCTTGCACAAGATCACAAAGCAGATCCACAGCAGAAGCAAGTGTTGAACTGACCTCTGCTGACAACTGTTCTCTGGAGTTCAGCAAATGTTTGAAATTTCATCTCTGAACTAGTAAAAAGTGCTGCATTCATTCTGTGCTCCAAGCATGAAGCAGTTCTCCATGGGATGCACTCTCCGCTGGGAGATCGCAAGATGTCTTTGCAGGAACTGCAGCCCTGATACTTTCATAACTCTCTTCTGTCTACAAAACCCCTTTGAGCCTACAGTCTTATCATCCAAGAATACCTCCATGTGTGCCAATACTCCATACACAGTGGGGTGGAAGAGGCAGATGTTTTTTATATTTGCAGTTGATCTAAAACATATTGGTAAATGTTAGTGTTTTACATGGGAAAGTTCGGTCTATAATGTAAGAAAGTGTGTCTGTATTTCAGCTGGGGCATGAAAAACACAGGCATCTGGTGGAGTTTTAAATGCTCCCTGGCTGCTGCTCTGGAAGGGCGTAGGTCCCACGTACGTCCCATCTCAGTTCCAGCCTCATGTGGGTGCCTTGTACAGCCCGAGGCATCTCATGTACCCCTAGGTACTTTGCTTAGGCAATTGGATTGAAACCTGGGAAAAAGCAGCAGCAATGCCACTGCAGCCCAGGGGAGGTTTTCCCCTGGCTTTCAGGGTCAGGATTTTGTGCAGAGCAACAGTGAATGGACCTCAGTTTTAGAAAATGGGGAGTGATTTGCTACCTGCTGTTTTACTACTTCTCCATGACACAAAGGCTGGCATGTCCCTGATCATATTATCTGTACCCAGGTGGTTTCACCAAGAGTTCAGCTTGTATCCTTGGAGGATGAGGGACCAGAGGTTGCCTGAGGCTGCAGTGGCTGGGAGGGACCATCCCCAGCGACGACCATGGTCTTCCCACCTCCAGTCCTTTGCCCAGTGCCAGCGGTGGGACCCTGGCAACCCACCCAAGGCAGGGAGCTCCTGGCCACTCCCTTCTCCAGGCACTTATCCATCATGGCGGGCTAGTACAAGTCATAAAGACAACAGCAAAAACAACTGGTGTGATGAGAGCACAACCAGCAATGGGGCTGGGGAAAGCCACTGTGTATCAAAGGGGCACCTGCGAGTCTGTTACCCAAACTACCTGTTAGTGCCACATCATTGCATTCACATGGGGCAGTGAGAGCCAACGCAAAGCAGCGTGCTGAACTCCGTAGCATGTTCTGGAGAGCAGATTATTTGTAATCCATGGCCCAGAAACTCTGGCTGTCATTTCCTGAGATGTTGTTGCAATTCTCATGAGATAGTAGGGTGACTCTGACAGTGATATAAGGGTAATTTGGTCTTAGAGCTCAGGTCCCCTGGAGACATCAGATAATGTGAGAGTCCAGTGTTACTCTTTATAACAGATGAGTTTATAACGTGAGAAAAGAATTGAAAGAACATGAGCATTAGAAGCAAAAAGCAGAGGGCAAATAAGAGGAAAATAGTACTTAAAAAGTAAAAACAGCATAACTTTTGAGCTACTAGTGTTACTTAGGAGCTCATGACTTCTGAATACATTAAGAATAATAAATTCTCTTCTCCGATAACAAAAATATTTTCTCCTTGGCAAACATCCCTGGTTTAAAGCACAGATTTAGCTGTAGAGTAGTTTCACAGTAGCTCCAAAATATAAGGTTTTTCTGCTTAAGTCTATAAGCTCTGTGTAAGTTAGTGCTGGGGGAAGAAATCACAGTTTAATTAATTTTTTAAACAAGAAAATGCTAAATTCATAGAGACAAACAAAGTCATCATTCAAAGCTCTTTAAGAATGAGTTGTCATTTCAACTAAACACTAAAACCGAAGGAGAGGTATAAATGGCTTGGATTTGGGGTCCACAGCTTATTTAATCCTCCTGTTTAGTTTAGGAGAAAAAAAAAAACAAAAAAAACCCACTAACAGCTTCATTTATATATAATTCCTCCTGTTGTAATGCAAATGAATCACTGCCAACAGACCAATACTCATGAACAAGATGATGACAATTAACCAGTCTGCCCTGTGCAAAGCACAGGACCTGAAAATGCCTCCAACAAATGCCCAGATCTTCAGGTGCTCTGAACTAATTCCGTGTGGACCTACTAACTTTCTTTTCCTTCTAGAAACTGCATATCTTTCCTTAAGTATTGTCTAACCTCCATCAGAGACTCAACAAAAATAAGCCTGTTCACCACCCAATACCTGTAACTCTAGAATATGTTCCAAGAATAAAAATCAGCAAGTAGCAGTTTTCTTTCCCATGTTGCTCAGAAATTAAGCAGGAATGTATATGCAGGGGAGGAAGGGGAAGGTGCCCCAAGGCCAAGTGCCGGGTCCTGCACTTTGGTCACAACAAGCCCATGCAACGCTGCAGGCTTGGGGAGGAGTGGCTGGAAAGATGCCCGGCAGAAAAGGACCTGGGGGTGCTGGTTGACGGCCGGCTGAACATGAGCCAGCAGTGTGCCCAGGTGGCCAAGAAGGCCAACAGCATCCTGGCTTGTATCAGGAATAGTGTGGCCAGCAGGAGTAGGGCAGTGATCGTGCCCCTGTACTCATCGCTGGTGAGACCACACCTTTGGGCCCCTCACTACAAGAAGGACGTTGAGGTGCTGGAGCGTGTCCAGAGAAAGGCAATGAAGCTGGTGGAGGGCCTGGAGAACAAGCCTTATATGAGGAGCGGCTGAGGGAACTGGGGTTGTTTAGTTTGGAGAAGAGGAGGCTCAGGGGAGACCTTATTGCTCTTTACAACTGCCTGAAAGGAGGGTATGGTGGGGAGGGTGTTGGTCTCTTTGCCCAAGTAACCAGCGATAGGACGAGGGGTAATGGCCTCAAGTTGCACCAAGGGAGGTTTAGATTAGATGTTAGGAAAAATTTCTTTCCTGGAAGAGTGGTGAGGCATTGGAACTGGCTGCCCAGGGAGGTGGTGGAGTCCCCATCCCTGGAGGTGTTCAAAAAACATCTAGTTGTGGTACTTCAAGACATGGTTTAGCAGGCATGGTGGGTTTTGTGGTTTGTTTGTTTGTTTGGATTGGTTTTGGTTTTGGTTTTTTTTTGGTGGGGGTTGATGTTTGGACGAGATGATCTCAGAGGTCTTTTCCAACCTTAACAATTCTATGATTCTAAGGTGTGTGCATCTGTATATTTAAGTAATCAAATTGTAATTACATTACAACACAGTTATGAATTTTCTTATTTTACTCTCATGTCATTGTCATGATTTCAGCAGGGTTACCCCAGATTTATACCATCAGAAATGGCAGTAGAAGTCTGGCCCTGTCTGTGCACATGTGTGTAAATATACCATCATGTTCTCCATCTCTCTCTCTCTTCCCTCTCTCCCTCACATACACACATACACATTTTCTAGCCCTGTTTTGTATTTTCCTATGCAGCAAGGCTGGCTGTGCTTGTATTGCACCAGTTCTACTATGATGATGAAAAATAATAATATAGACATCAGACTACTACATAGAAACATAGAATAAAAAGGTATATTTATAGACATTCAGTCCTCAGGATGCAAACATATCTATCCCTACACACAGCCATATGATGAACACACAACATATGGCAACTTAATCATAACAGTAAATAAAAGTAATTTTCTGTGTCAGTAGAAAGAGAGGAGCCACCACATGCAATCTGTATTTGTCTGATGCCATAAAGGCTACAGGAGACAAAGCAAGCTGCAATGGACGCTGATGGACTAAGAGACTCCAATGACAAATATTCTTCTTCCATTTAAGACATAGAAGGGTGGGAAGCTTTTCTGATCCTTTCTGTCTCAGACCAGAGTCTTTCCATGGCTGAGAATGAGACACATTTGTGAGTTCTCCAGGGAGCCAAGGAAGAAAGTTTCTGAAGTCTGAACAGGGGTATGTGGTGGAAATTGTCCCCTGAGTCCCACCACTCTACATGGGGTTGCAGAAGAGGGGCAGAGCCCTTGAGCCCTGAGAAAAAAACAATGATGCCTCTTCTATCAATCCATGATGGTTCATCCCTTCTTCAGAAGCTCCAAAGACCGTATCTGGTCTTCACTCGTGGACCACATCCTACAGGTCAGTGCCCATGAGGCAGAGGTTGGTTTGACCCCAGGAGCACAAAGGTTTCCACCTTTCAGCTATTTTGCAACTGAAAACCAGGGGCTGATCTGCTTCCAGCAGACACAGGCTGTTTTGATGTCTTTTCCACTCCACTAAGATTTCCAGAAATGGGTGCCTGATATTATACTTTTTAAATCCATGCTAACTAGATATGTGACTGCCCTGATTTTTGAAAGTAGATTGCTGCTAGTTCTTACCGAATCTCAATCCACTTTGCTAGGGGTCAGTAATTATGAAGGTTTACAATGGGATTTTAGTAGTTTATTTTCAGAAACCCAGCCTAAGCCTAATTCTGCTTCCAGGGAATGCCATGGATCGTCATTTAAATAGGAGCAGCTTTGGGGCCTAAATAAAATCCAGTCATCAGGGCCAGTAGATACCCACAACGAATCCGAGCTGACAGCTGTTTTCTCCAGGGCTAAATTTGTACCAAATAGTTTAGGAAACATAAGCAACTAATTATCTCATCCTGAGAGAAATTAGTTAAGTATGAAAGGATTAAAGGAACCCTGAAAACTGAGAGGAAAAGTAAAGAAGCTTTTCATAAAACATCTATTATGATACTCAGTAGAGTTTCCTTCAGTAGGAAATGTTGTCCAGTTATATTAAAGTCACTATCTGTTCTGCCAGCAGCACACCTCCTCTGTAAAAAAGGGTAAATCTCACACGCTGCTTTGGAACAAATGCAAATTTGGAGGGATTCATACAACTTTCCTTCACTTGGTCAGGTCAGCGCTGATATTTTACTTGGTATTTAGTCTTCCTCAGTGCAAGATGAGACACAAAAATGCCCTCAAACAGCAGAGTCTGCATTGTCATCCTTTTACCCTATTTTTCTTCTTTTGAAAAGAGAAAAAGCTCCTTTCCCTATTAGGTAACTTCTACCAAAATAGAATACCAGGGCTGGGACACACCAAGGAATAATGATATCTCACTTCTTTGTGCAGGGAGATAAATTTAGGGCAATCTGTATTATTATATTAACCCCAGGTCCATGGGATGGTAGGGTGTGGAGAATGAGAGGTCTACAGCACTCTTCCTAGCATAGAGCTTTAACTAAAAGTAGCATTTCATAGTTCACAAGGGCCAAATTACACAATAGTCATGGCTACCTGCAACAAGGTGTTAACTGGAATAGCTCCTTTATCTTCAGTAGAGCTGTAGCAGTCAATATCAGGTTGGCATCTGCACTCACAAATAAGCTTTTAATTAGGACTGACCAAAAACTGGGATTTCCAGGTCATGGTCTTCCCAGATAAACTATATCTTCCAAGATATAGTTCAGCTGGCAGTGTGGCAAACATTCGGTAACAGGAGGAAAGGCATGGAGGAGAAGAGACCAAAAGCAGAGGTCCAAGATTCTTGGCACTGGTGCAGCTTAACAGTGATGTGACCCATAATGAGTTCTTTCATTTTGCTTTTCTGTGGACTTATATGGAACTGAAGAAAAACTGGTAACTATTCAGCATCACATACAGATATTACAAAAGGAACATTTCTTGCTCAATACATACAACCGCAGTCCATTTTACAACACAATTGTGCGTAAAGCTAAAGAAGCATATCCAGTGCCAGCAAAGGAGGAGCAGCATGGCAAGCGAACTGATTCTGGTGATATGAAGGAAGTAATGGGAAGAAGTTATGAGTTTTGGTCTCCTTTACATGTTATTACCCTTCTTGAGTGTAGGAGCTATGCTCACCTCTGTTTCACACTCCTGGGCTCCAAGTGCGTACACAAACACTTTCACCTGATAAGGCCTGTTTTCCAACCTCAGTCTGTCCAGTGTGAGACGTGGCTTTACATTGGACAAGAGGTTTTCAGAACTTATGCTGGAGTAGGTTGAAATCAGTCTAGGTTTAATGTTACCACACGTTGAGATGGGAACCCTATGATACAACGGGGCAGCGTCTGAGTGCACTGATGAGATTCAGTAAACATACAGGCTGTAAAGCATTTTGGCATGTCATGACAGCTTATGCCACACAGGAGGATCAGGCTGAACATCATGCATGCTGCACAGGTTGTGGAAGAGACTTTTAGCTCCAAGCCTTTAGTGCTGAGCTCTTTTCAAACTCAGATTGAAGTCAGAACAATCTTTGCCCAGGGTACTTTCTGCTGATTCTTCATCCATATGCTTTCTTAACTTTTAAGTCCCTGGCTTTGCAACCTGAATAATATTATTGCTTTGGCTGTATTTTTTCAGAGGGCTGTATGATATATATTGCGCATCTGAGAACATCTTGTGCATATAGAAACTGATGCACTAACAAGTCCAGAAGGAAACGCTGGATCCACAGACCATTGACTGTATTTTCCAGCCTGATCATCTCTCTGAAAGACAGAGAAATAATGGACAAAAATATTTTTAGTGTACAGGTAAAGTTTATTAAATCTTGGTCAATCTCTTTGACAACATTACAGTACATGTTGTGTGCTATAGTGGAGGATCAGGGAGTATTCCCAGAGTGAATTTGCTACATCCACTGCTCCTCAAGGTCCTGCTGCACAACTGTACTGGCAGAAAGGCCATCAGGAGCACCAGTAGAGGAGATCTGATTAACTCAGGTGTACTTGTTTCCTATCTAGACAACTTCAGTGTCTAATGCACACTCTAACCATTAGACTTCAAGGAAAAGTAACCATCTTACATACCAGAAATCACAGTTCATCACACGTAGTGGCAGTGCAAGCTGTGCTTCTGTCCCACGCTGCTATTCAAGACCTTGCTCACAGATGGACATAACATGTATTCTCTCTCTCATTGTCTAAAAAGCCAGTGCTAAAGTTATATTCCGTGCCCTTAAACTTATCTATGCCCGCATGCAGAACCACTCGGAAATACTCATCACCATCACGTGCTCACAGAAATCCGGCTTGAGAACCCAGGGCCACCTCATTGTAGACACAAGGCAGAAATGTCTCCCCTGCAAGGCTCCACACTGATGCTCCCTAATGCCCAGGCTGCTGTGGCACTTAACTCTCCTTGTTAGCACTAAAGACCTGTGAAGACCTTATCTACAGAGATGGCAAACTGGTTAGGCTGGGCCTATGTCCCACCAAAGTCTTGTATAACTGGGCATCTATCTAGAGCAGGGTGGGAGACAGTGCTGAAGGGTGAGTGAGAAATAACAGCAGCCTCTTCTGCTCATTTTTGCAGAGGTCTCCATAAAACTCAGCTTTCAGGAGAAAGAAAGTGTTGAAAAGCATCAGGAAGAGATGTAAGACTAGAAGAGTGTGAAGAGTGTCTAGTTCCATGGCTGGGATTTTTTTTATTATTATTTAAGACTATAAATCTCATTAGAGGAGTGTAGACTCTCTCATTCATCTTTTGTAGGGCATAAGCCAACTTCTGGCAGCCTGGAGTCAGGAAGAAGCTTTCTCTCCCACTTGTCTCCTGCTACCTTTTCATGCATCCCTCTGCATTTGGCCATTGACAGAGACAGGAGTAGATGGACCCCATGGTACAGTGCAGTGGGGCAGTTCCTCAGACACCTGCACCACCTTTCCTTCTCTTTCTGTATTTTCCCTTCTTTCCCTCCATTCTCCTGCTGTCTCTGAAACCTTTTCTCTAACTGTGCTAGTAAATCCTCATACCTATCTATAGATGGCAGCAGCTTTCCAAATCAGTTGCAGATGCTGGTGAACCGGGATGGTGTCTGGCTTCCTACGGACAGAAGTGTTTTCACTGCATGAAATAGGTAGCAAACTGTACGTGGATTTAATGGTATGTACAAAGAAGCTCACTCACTCTTGAGGAGGGGGGAGTGGGTTTTTTACGTGCTTCTGAAAAGGTTTGGATTGACAGCAGAGACATGCATGGGGGCGGAGGAGGCAGTTGGGGAAAGTTGGTGGATTTCTTTATTCTGCTATTTAGCTGCCAGCTCAGAAATATTTAAAAGAAAAAAAAATGTACTCCCTGCCTGTGATTGTTGCTGGCTCTTAACATATGTCAGGTTCTTATAATTTCACAGCAGCTGGCAAGATCATGCAGAACCACCAGGCGGCCCAATGTGGCCAGTAATCAGTTAAGTACAGATGTCCAAATAGATGTAACTTCCATTAAACTTTAAATAAAGATAATTTATGCTGAGTAAACAGACGAGTGAGCACATTTGCCCAAATACAGATGGCACTACCTGATAGCAGTGCATTAGAAGGGTCATTAAACAGAGAGGTTCAATAACATAGTACTCAAAGACAGTCTTCTGCAAGGAAAAATAGCTGAGATCAGGAGTATAAAGTCTACCTCTGCATTTATTTTTTTCTGCTTCCTTTTGAAGAGCTCGGCAGGTTTGGAGTCGTAATGGGGCATGAAGAGAAGCATACTTTCTCCTGGAGGGACACCCTTGCACCTGTCCATGGAAAAAATAAATTAAAAAAAAGTAATTGTAATCCATCTCACTTGGAAACCAGGATAAATGTGCTCACTTAGAAGCAAGGAGGAGACATTCCTGAGGCTGATGGCCTTAATCCAAAGCCTGATGGCTTTCCAGAGGGATTTCCACTGCAAGGGGCTTTGCATTTGCCCTGCATCCCCCAGGGAAGGAAAGCACTGTCATCACACCTGCAGCAACACATTTTGTCCTGGAAGGGGATTACGTGCACATGTGCACACACGCAGTCGTTCCTTCATTCCTCTAACTGCACAGAAGGGGCGCAGAGTTTTGCTGAGGGCTTCAGTATTAGCTCTTCAGTACGGAGAGGGAATTAAGCTGAGGCACCAGATGGTGGGGGTTTGACCTTCCTAGGACATTGGGAAGCTTGGTGAAGAATTAAAAGGTTGGATCATCTTTAATATACCTGGTTTGGAGCTGTCTGGACACACCACACCTGCTCACAGCAGAGCCATTGAAGTCATGGTCTGTACCAGCATCCTGGATATTAAGAAGGCATCCCTTCCTGTGGGCATCTCATATGACTGGTTTACAGGGTGTTGAATTCAGCAGCCAAGCACTGCAAAGACACAACAGCACAGACTTCACCTTTGGACAGCTACTACGATCATCACCCATCTCCTGACCTTCTCAGTTTGCACAGTCCACCATAAAGCCCAGGGTGTGGCTGTAATAACGACATCAAGGCACGAGTGAGGGTTTTAAGGTCCTCAGCACGCTCCCTGGCCACTTCAGCTGTGGAGATGAGGACAGTTTTTGTCAGCTGCAGTGGCATCTAACTGATTCAGTGAAGATAGTAACAGGACCCAGTCAAGTATCTGTATTCATAGGTAACTAGTGCCAGTTTCTAGCTTCACTGTTTGTGGCTTTGTACTAGCAGCCACCTTTCTGACTTTCACCTATTCTGTAATAACTCTACATGTCTCCTCGCCTGTGATCAACAACAGCCACCTTATTTCAGGTTTGGTCAGATCATGCAGTGGAACAATATTGCCCACCACCTTTTTTTTAATCATGTAAAGGAGGGATGGGATTGTTCTTGACCAATTCCTGCCAGTTAACAGGTGGGTGTCCATGCTAAGCTTGCCCTCTGGGTTCCTTCTGCAGCTAGCGGAGCTTCCCGGGGCAATTCATGTCTTGTGAAGATCTGTGATGAATCACCTCTGAAACTGCCTCTCTCTGTTGACTGTTGAGAGAGTCCAGATGTCTGCACCAGGCCAGATGCCTCATTTTCAGATAGCTAACATTAGATAAAAGAAATCCAACTCAAAAGGGAGTGTCAGCCTGTCTTTATTATTTTTATTTACTACATTCTTCTCTCTGCCTCAATTTGCTCCTTGTGGAATAAAGATAATGATATGTTAATGCTAATGTGACGTCCTGCTGTCTGAAAACTTCTCTTATCCATAGTAAAAGGTTGCCCCAGGGAACGGAGGGCTGAGTGGTTTATTGGGTTTACAGTATAACCTACAAGGGAGAGAAAGATGGCAATACCTTGGGGGAGGTGCAGCAGTGATGGTGGGGATGGGAAAAATCTCAAGCCAGAACAAAAACACAAAGTCACTGAGGTGTTTCCTAGGAAGGAAAATCCTGCTGCAGAAGTTGCATGGGTCTCTTTGCTTCACTGCCTACTGGGGCTCCCTGCTCTGTTTCTCTCTGATGACGATGAAAATACCCCATTAGCAGCTGCATGCTGCTGACCCCCACATGGTGCGCCAACACATATTTCCACTTCAGATCTTCCCCCTCTTCTTGAAGACAGAAAACTTGAGCAAAGATCAACCAGCCTTCCCGCCTGGCTGTCAGGAAGATACCTGGGCTCAGTCCTCAGCCTCCAGAAGCCTTCCAGGGACACCTTCAGTGGGACAACTGGGGGATGTTGTTATTTGGGTATTCCTGGTGCACTTTCAGGAATTAAGCCCAAAACTCCTGAGATTTGAGTGCTGCACTTATGAACTTGTCTCCCTTTTATTTATTAATAAATAATTCATTTTCAGAAATCTGTAGGGTCAAAATCCCCTCTCCCCACAGTAGAAGATACTGTCTTTCATTTGACCATCTCAGTGTCCTCCCTCCAATGATTCATTTTAATCCAGGGACCTTTCCTATAAACCTTTGTCTGGTTTGATCCTATTCATGACATTCACCTACACACATTCTTTCACCTCCTCTCAACATTCCTCCACCACCATTTTGAAATCATTGCTGTTAAAGACATAATTTCTCATGCGTCAACATCAGATCCCATAAATATTTGGGTTGCTGGCAAGATTCTCTAGCAAGAACATGTGTTCATGCTGCTGCAAGCACTGTTGAAACATTTTTGCCCTAAATTCTCTCAATAATATTTAAATTAATGGCAAATGGCTGGGATGAGGCACGACCAACAGGATTTGATGCTGTATTGAACTTTTCCAGCATTGTGTTTTATTCAAAACATTTCCTTCTTCAGGGTGATTACTTTATTTTATATTTCCTGGCCTCATCCTCATGTCACACCCCAGTTCCTGTAGCTGTCAGATTAAACACTGCTTTATCAGAAGAAATGCCACTGAATTATAAAACTTCTTTGGCCATTTAACACCTTTATCTCTGCCTTGCCTCTGCCAGGATTACTGACACAGATTTGTCCTGTCCTTACTCTCCCAGAAAACTCCTAAAATGTATGTAATGGAGGACTTCCTAGAGAGTATTTTCAACACTTCTTTAGCATGTACATGAAAGCTATGTTTTGGTCATGGAAATCTGTGTGCAGGTACAAATGAGCTTTTCATCTGTGAAATACCATGATTTTTAAAATAAAAATTTCTCATGAATATGTTAACATTTCTGAATCTTGCTGATTTCTTCCCTGTTAAACAGAAGTGGGTTGACACCCTTGCTCATGTAAACCCATTTCTAACACCTGAAAGTTGCACTGTGGAGCTTAAACCCTCTTGCTGGAAACAGATATAAAACCATTAACCTCAATGGAGGTGTTGTTCTAGGCCAGAACAAGCTGGGACAAGCTAACGGGAAAAGAATGCTCATCTGAATGGGCCAGAGCACCTCTCTCCCTTCTCCAGGGGATTTTTTTTTTGTTGTTCACACACATGCGCGGAGTGACTCTCCACCACGGAGCCAAGGGACCCCACCAACGCCATGGGGAGACTGCACTGGGTCACAGTTGCATGTAGGGTCATTTCAGCCTTGGACATGCATGGCTTTTAAGACAGCCTCAGCCTGAGAGGAGTGACAGAAGGTGACACACTCTGCTGTGAGGCAGGCTGTGCCAGATCAGCTGCACAGCTTCTGGCCAGCTCAGAGCATGGCCACAGCAACCGAAATCTGCTTAGAAAGCATCATTCTGTGTCTGCCTGTGAAATACCCTGCAGCTGTACCCCAAGATAACGGCAGCAGGGAGAGCAGGGGGATTGCACTGACCTAGGCTTGGCTTTGTTATTCTGTAGCATTAAGCAACTCCCTTAACCTCTCCATCCATACAAAAAAAGACAGGTGGAGGATTTAACTCCTTGAAGAAAGACCTACCCCTGACTCCAGATGAGGTTGGATTAGGTCCTAGATTCAAATAATAACCATCACTGCTACCCATCCTGGCTCCTCACACCCAGCTGGTTCCACCCCACACCTCCTGGACATCGCAGTGGCTCCCAACACCCTGACACTGGAGCAGCTGTTTAATTTGCCTCTATGATCTGGCACTGGTTTCTGATGAACTGTGCGTGCTCCCGTTTGGATGTCTGAACTTTCATGCTGATGTTTGATGTGTAGCTGTAACAGCTTGATCCAAGGGAAGGAGTGGGGGGGAGTGGTATCCATACTCAGACTTTGGCTGATCCAGCTATACTGCTGAGTGAAATGTTTTCAGGTGCTTGGTTCTGCTATGACCGAGTTCAGCAATCACGTACGATTCATAGATTGGAAGGTCAAAAGAGGTTATTACAATCACTTCATCTGACCTTTTGAAGAAGAGGCCAGAGAATCACGTACATGGTGGGACGTATGCTGAGCTCCAGCCATCAACCCTGAGTCAAGACCAGCCTTTTCCCCAAGGCTAATAGGTTTTCAAACCTCCAGATTCCTTTCTGAGCCCTTCTTCAAGCTGTGAAGCCTGGCTCTGGTTTTAGGCTTTCCTCAGATACAGCAATTATTATCCCTAACAGGTATTTTTGTCTATCATCAGCAGTAATTATTTCTACTTCAGCATCTCCTTAGGGCTCATTTGTGCTAGACTTTATCAAAATATTTCCTTGTTCCTCAAAAAATAAAAGATCATGAGGCAGCACTTTCTTAGCCAAGATGAGATGCGTCCATGTTCTGCAGCCAGCACTCAGTCCCAGCCATTCCCATCAAATGATCCACCTGCCAAATGTGATGCCTTCTTTTGACTGCCGTGATCATTCTCCTTCCAAGGACAACTGCTGAACAGACAACCGATTCATTGCCTGCTCTTAGAAAGGTACTAGACAGATATGCTTGCAAAAGCAAATGAGTCAGTTGTTCACAAACTGCTGCTAGTATTTGAAATCATAACTAATTGCCCTGACTTGGCATAGTGGCCACGATGTCAGCTCTCTGAAGAAAGTGATGGTGGCTTGTGGAGAAGACCCTCAGGGGGATGTTGGTGAATTGCTCCTCCATTTGCTGCTTCTTAGATGTGATAGTAGTTCTGACACCTTAAATTAAACACCCAGGGCCAACAGCATGAATGCAACCCTCAGGGTTTCTCTGTGTAACATGTCAGTCTCAGGTGACCTTTTTTTAATGAACTTAGTTAAAGTGGTGTTCATGGCTGTGGGGAAGACATTGATTTTGGTTTCAACCAGGCTCTAGTTTGATATTTAATCTGGTTTAAACAAAAACAAGTCTTTTGGATTGTATTAATTAAAATAGTTCACCCTTGTGGAAGAAAAGCCCAGGAGTAGTTAGAAGCAACCAAGTCAGAAGAAAAGCATGAAGGCAGCTCCATCTCACGGATGAAAATGAATGCTCATGATTTTTTTTCCCCTCTGTATTTGAACTGGTCAAGCTCTATTTTGTTTTATTTATTTTTTCAGGCCAGAGTCTTAGGAACTAAATATCCTATAGCAAAGAAAATACTTCTGTTGTTAATAGGGGCAGGGATCCTGAGCTAAGACCCTTACTTGTTCTGCCAAGATGAGAATCCTTCCATTTTGTGAGCAGAATACAATCGTCAGTGTGACCAGATGCCTCAAAGTAGCTGATGGGCTTAAAATAAGAGGAACAGCTTTTCAGATAAAGTTATTAGGTCAAATTCTCCTCTCTGTCGTCCCTTTCTCTGCAGCACACTGATGTCACTGATGTTGCTGGTAAGAAAATGTTGACTGACCCAACCTGTCAGAAAAAGAAAGGGTATAAGAAATGGGTTAAATATTTCAGGCTCTGATTTAGTGACCATCTGAGTTAGCAGCAACTTATATATTGATGGCAAGAGACTCTGAGTATTTGTGAAGCTGAGGAAAGGGGTTTATAGACCAGATCAATCCAACCACAAAGCATGCTTCAAAATGCACATATACATGGATGGCAAGGTTATTCAGCTCCTGCCTTTGGGTAGCATAATTGCCGTGTGAAACATTAGTGAATCAGCATGAATGTTTCATAAGTTTGAATTTATAAAATATTTCTGATTTTCCTGTACACATGCCTTTCAAAGATAACTTTCAAGTGCTCGTTGTATTATGCATCTCACTTTTCAAGAGAACAGCATGATTTCCTTGAAGACATATCCGTTTAGAGAGTTGCCATGGCAATTTGTTCCCACCCCCCAAAAATGCTTAAAAACAGATTTTTCCATTGTCTTCTGATTTCTGCAGATTACAACATGCTTTGCTTTTCTCTCTTCCCTAGAGTGACTCTAGGTGAGTGTACAGAAAAAAAGAAAGAAAAAGCGCTTTTTTTTTTATTTAAATTACCTTCTGATGGAAGCAGAAATCTGCCTCTTCCAAAGTTTAGTCACAACCAAAGCAAAATTATCTTACTATTTGAAACAATCATTTATTAGCATGACTTTTTTTTTATCCCAGGAGAATTCTGATAAAAATTGCCTGTGCAAACATAAAACCTCTTTTTACATATGCAAGGTAATTATTAATCCAATTAACCATCTGCATACCAGCATATTTAATTTGTTCTCAGAATTACTCATTTCCTGCTGTAATTGAACTAACCACCTTGTGCAATCTGTAAATCTGACCAAAAATTTTGCTGAGCCTTTTTTTAAAATAAAAGAGAGGTTTTGGCAAAAAATGGGATTAAAGAATTTTCCTTATTTAAATTTTTTTTCTTTGCTTTTAGACAAAAAACATCTTCTGCCTCCAAAGAAAAGCAATGAAACAGTGATGAGGATTATATTGTCAAATACTGGCAAATTATGGTTTTATTTCTGGAGGGAAAAAAAGCAGCAAAAAAATATCAAGATAGTGATATTTTTATCCCCATTAACTTTTTAACGACAAATACGCTCTTTGATCATTGTTAATTGCTTGGTCCCAGAGCATAATCAGATAGAGTATTTTGACTAGAGAACAGACTGCTTTGCTTGTAAACACTCCTTCTTTCCCTGTTTTTATTGAAAAAGAAAATGAAAAACTAATAGTGCTTGACAAGTCCTTTCCTAGTGCTGTGTTTTTTATATCTTTTCTGTCAGAGGTTGTGCTGTGTTTTTAAAATAATAATGCTCTTTCGCGATTCTTATTTTAATTGCTCTGCTGGGGGGATGGGTCAGCACGAAGTGTATGTCCTAATGTTTCTCCTTTGTGCAGGAAACTCTCTGGATAACTCCAGGGAACCAAAGGATGCGGATGGCTTTATCCAGAGCAGTTTCTAGAGGCTGGAGCTTTTTCCACTGATATGAGGAAAACAAAACGAGGTGCAACAGGGGATATTAGGTGGGAGCAGCACAGGGAAAAAGATAAAGGGCTCAAATCATTCGTCCTGACACAGGCATCTAACAACACTTGAGATGCCATGGAGGCATCTGAGACATCCTCACAGGCCTGGTGTGGGGACAACCTATGGGAGACTTCTGGGAATCAGGCTGGACATCATAATAAAGGGCTCTGGACAGTTGTGGTGAGGAAAAAGGACCAAATTCTTGTCCTCTATAGACCACACTGGAGGTTTGCATGCCAGCCCAGGGGCTCTGCGGGGGGGATATCACCCATTAGGTGTCATAGCAGTGAGCTGAAGCTTTCCCTTATGTTCTGTCTCATCCTGTGGTAACTCTGTTCTTGACCAAGCCACTGGAAGAATTGGTATTTTGACCATTCTGTATGGCCTCTACACCGCATCCTGGTTTGTCACAATCCCTGCAGGAGAAACATGGTAGATGCCTGTTCAATGAAGGCAGGGACCCAAGCCTTGGACATTCTTCCCCCAGAGGAATCCAAGAGATGTCCCTGGCTGTGCCACTGTACACAAGCATGGTGGGAGCTCTGTATCTCAGTGGCCTGTGGCCCCAGAAAACCCAATTCAGTCACCCCATTCCATCATCAGTGTGAATTTTGATGTAGGATTTAGGAGGGTCTAGCCTGTGTATTAGGACTTGTGGCTAAACCTTAAACCAATGACATCTCAAAGGCGTTATAGTAGCTCAACAAGAGTGCTAGACTCTCAGAGTGCAAGACCTACTGATTTAGGGCTCTCTGCAGCTTTTAGATTCTGACAATTATTTGCTGCTCTCCCTGTTCCTCTCCTGTTTGAGCAACTTAAACTATTACCGTTTCACTAAAGCACTTCCTGCTTGCCTTTGCTATTATATGTTCTGGAACAATGAACACAATCACCAATTTCTGAATAGGATTTTGGCTGTGTGTTTGTAAATAGGCTTCCAAGCAGAAAGGCGGAGGGGGTGGTGGTGGTGGAATAAAGGAATTGAGATCTGCTTTCTCTCTCTCTCTCTCTATATATATATGTACCTGTAAATAAACAGAGCCACGTGATGCTCTGCTTTTTCCCAGGATGGGTTACAATATGGCAAATTGGAGTCAGTGGGATATTCTCTTTTGCTTCTGAGATATATCTATGTTTCAATTACCAAATAATCTGACTACAAAGTTGATCCCACTGAACCAGACACAATGTTAATTTTAGCAATGCGATGTGCATGCAAGTAGAGAGGAGTTTTGAATGTTGATTTCCTCTCTGCCTTCCCCTCTGCTTCACCCCTGTTTGAGAAGAAAAAGGCAAAAAGATCTGTATATAAATAAGGGTCACCAAGCTGGAGTGAATTTAAAGCTAAGAAAAAAGTTATTTAAATGTTAAGGACAATTTTGTGCAGTGCCTAGCCTTGCCCTGAGCAACGTCACGACTCTGTCACTTACCTGCTGTACTGTTTTTCTGGTCTCTTGGGGCTGTTTCCACTCACACCCACTGGTGCCCTAAGCCACCTGAGCTAGCATGTGTCTCTGATGGGTATCTTGCACTCGTAGTTGCAGTGATTGCAACAGGGATAACAGCAGAAAGCTTTCTGTATAAATACAGCATCGGATGGTACAACCTCAGGGAAAGGTGGTGAAAGCAAAGGGTGCCAGATCCCAAACTTTGCTACTGAATTCCACAAGCTTGGGAGAGATGCATAAAAACCTCAGGAACTCAAAATTGCCATCAGTGGATGCCAGCTCAGTGCTGGAAAAATGGGGAACTGGCAGCCTGCTTTCATCTGAAATGGAATAATGTTGTATGTCATGAGCTAGCCTGCCTTCTTCCTCTGGATTGCATCACAGGTGCGAGACAAGAACAGACCAGAGCACGTGCACGGCCGCGTTCATCTTCTCATTTGACCTGAGGATGCCCCGGGAAAAACACAGTCCTTTCAATTCTCTCTCTTTGAAACAAGAAATGAGAGCAAAAGCAAACAACAAGTTTTTACTTGCCTGTGGATCCCAAAGGAGGACTAGCTGAACTTCTCTGGAGCTCCCTGAAGATGCTGTCACAGATCTTGTAATTCATACTGATAGTTTCAAGTCATGATAATAAACCTGCATGTGATTTCCACTTCTAATTCACCTGATTTCAGCTTCTGACCCTTGAGTGAAATCACTGGAGAGCTTATGCTGAAGCAAGCCACCCTTCTGTCTAATAATCAGCCATAATATAGTAGTGCCAGGCACCTTAGGCTGGTATATGCTGATCCTCAATTCTTTGATTCCTCCAGCACTGAGCTTTTAGAGATGTTGCACCACCCGAGCTGCCAGAGTAGCATAAAACTAATAACCAGGCTGTATTACATCTTGATGATGTGACAATGGTACTGATGGTGCTTATTCTCAGCGAATACAAGGCAGCATTTCTTTGATTGCTTATGGGAACACTTTACAGCTGAAATATAATTTCATTTATTAGAGGCAGACAGCTTATAAAAATGTGTGAAACACAACAGGTACCAAAAGGAAAGCTTGGGAGACTAATGAGACACAGGGCTCATACCTTTAAAGAAAACAAAGGTTTCTACAGACAAATGGCTGATGCAGGGTTTTTTTATAGACATAAATCAATCAAAACATTCAAACCATGTTATCCTGGAGAGTTACAGCAAATACATTTCAACTAAAATTATTGATGACTTTGCTTTTAAACAGAGGATAGGACCAAAAGGAAAACAAGGAGGAAAAAAAGAATCCTTCACATTCAAAGAAATATAGCTGTAGCGAAAACCAATCTAGCAGAAGGGGAAAACATACACAAGTAAAATAATAACAGAGTTTCTACAAAGTGCCTTTTCCTTAGGACTCTCTCCCACCCTATCTAAGCACTCAGGGACAGAATTAAAGCAAAATTTGATGTAAATGTCTTCACTATGGATCCAAGAGTGAATGTGGGCATAGTGAAAAGAGTGGCATCATTTAAGAGTGACAAAACTGCCCCAAGCAGCCTGCAGAAGGGTTTACAGGTCCATTTCCAGCTGGTGAGGGATGTCCTTTCTGAATGGTGGTCACAGACCGAAGATCAAGTGAGGAATGTGTTTGAACCCTGTGTGCTTCATCTCTGAACCAGTGCTGAGAGGGGGCTGAGGTGCCAAAGAAGAGGCAATGATTAGGATCCTAATTAGGAGGAGGCTGAGAAGTCAACAGTAAACATCCCAATTCTATGGTCAAAGCAAGAAGATGGAGAAGGCAAAGTCTACTACATACGTAGTGTGCTGCATATGGAACAATATGGAGACTTTTAGAACGTAAAACATTTAGGGTGTAACCTATACAGATTTTCTCCAGGCTAGAGATTTTGAGCATGAATTTTCATACAGATGGACAAAAAATCCAGGGGTTCCTGGCATACAGTATTTGGTCACGGGGATTAATGTGTAGCAGTTCTAAACAGGATGCCAAACATTCAGTAGTATCAACAATCTTCCCCCACAAAAAAAGAAAAAAACCCCCAAAACACCAACAAAACAAACCACCATGTGTGAGGAAAGAAAAACAGGCATGGGGACCCAGGTATGCTGCACCATACACCTTCCAGAGCAGTACTGATTTGGTACCCAGCCAGCCTAGAAGAATGGAGGAGCAGCTGTGCCCCATTTGAACCTGTCGCCCCAGACTTCTCCAAGACACCCCTAGCTGTTAAACCCTGGGCAGCTATCAACACCAATGAGGAGTGTCACCTGCTGCTTTTGCCTCCATCTCCCTGTGCAGCACAGTGCTCTGTACTGCCTGAAGTTTGAAGAATTAAGACCATGCCCTGGGAGAATTTGTCCCAACACAATCTGAGTTAGGACGGCAAAGGTGAGTAATAACATGATTGGATGATTAGTTACGCTGTTGTTCCCAGAGACATGCATTGCTTGGGAATGTGTCTCACCAGTCACAGAATCCATCCCCCATCAGGTTTTCCAATGAAGAGTTCGACCTCCAACAAAATCCTTCATGTATGTTCAGCTCTGCAGAGCAGCTACAGAGCATTGGATAGGGCTCAAGAGACCTCAGTTATTTTCCTCTGTCCTAGGCCTGTTAGAATTCCTCAGGCGAGACAATCTCCCTTGATACCTCAATTTCCTCACCTGTTAACTGAACGTGAAGTTACTGATATCATTGTAAAGAATCTTCAGACACAGCTGGGTAGATTGCTGGGCAGAAGGTCCTGGTCTTTGGATGAAAGCACTGGAGATGGAGACAGAAGCTCTTAGCCTCAGACTGGTATTGTACAGTTCTGCCATCTCGGATTGGGAACCTGTGCTGGCGTCTTCTGCCATGCTACAAACACACTTCTGCCACAGGTTAAACAACAGCTATGGAAGCTTCATCCAGAAGTGCTGGTTTAGTGCTCTGTTGGCCATGGACCTTTTCTCACATTGTTTCGTGGGAAGTGCTCTGTAATTTAGATTTGATTATCTTGATCACAGTGTGAGCTTACCATACTAGGTATCCAGAGCCAGGTTTTCTAGCACTTTTTCTTAATACTTTTAGCTTTGGATTACAATCCTGATTAATGTGTTGAGCTTTCTTTGCCAGTTCCTGTTAAGAAAACAATCAAAGCATGTTTTGTGAGAGATGGGAACAAGGAAGCAAAATGTTTGATACCCTTCCCTGTCTCTACCACCATCTCATCTCTCTGATGACATTGTGATCCATCATACAGACATTATTTCTTATCCAAATTGTCTCACATTTTATTACACTCAGGTAGGGGTCAAGGAACGAGTGCAGTTACAGTCCTCTTGGCTGGGTGGCTGTGGGTTTTGGCAAAATACAAAAGGAAAGGGTTGGGAGTCTGGCTAAGCCCTACTCTCTTTCATGTGAAAGCCATTTAGCACTGCTGGGGAGGGGGGCCTCAAGGGGGGAGGCAGTACCATGTACCTTGCTTTGAAGCCATGACACGTTCTAAGAATGAGACACCTGTCTGTAAATGAGAATCAGGCCCATAGATGTGAAGAGCTGAAGCTGCTTTGAGTACCTAAGTTTTACCTCCCACACAGAGACTCTCTCTCTGCCATTGCACCTTAAGCTCCATCTCTCACCTGAAGCGGGCACGCTAGTTACAGGGATGTTGTGTTTGGATAGAACAGCTCTATGTGGCTGTCCACCCTGCTTGGTAAGTGGAAACCTGAGCCATTCCCATGCCCAGACCCACCCCGTATTTTAAGCCCTCTTGCTCACACTGGCTGATCCCCTTAGGCCAAAGCTTGATGCTCTTCATGGGATGCCAGACTCCGTTTTGTGCCCTCAGGATGGGCTGCATATGTTACTCCCACTCTGCCCCGACCACCCACAGTTCTTCTTAATTCAACTCTTCCTAAAAGTAATGTGGTTGCTTTCATTATGAACCACATGAAGACTACAGCTAATAGACAAGGCTGAACCTGCTTTTCCTCTTACAATATAACTTATGCCATGGAGAACAAAGCACGTCCTTTAGAAATCTGCCCTAGTGCTCAGGTACATTAACTCCAGGCTATCTCAGCCAGTGCCAGCAAGGGTGAGGACTTCTGGGTAGGAAACAGCATAATCTCCATTCACTTCTTATGCACTCTTCTGCTGCGTAAGGACAAGAAAGAGAAATTAGCTGACTTAGCAAGTCATTGCAACCTGGAACAGGTCACGTATGACATTATACCCAAGGTGTAATCTCACTGCTAAGTGTGCTCAAAGTGAATGCTTTGTTACTTGTGTGCAGTGAAGCCATTGCAGCGGAATAAATGCAATGCCAGGACGCCTGTGCTTTTCTCTCTCTCCCTTCCCTCCGATGCATAATGAAGAGAAGGTAAAGGGAATGAAGAATATCATTTGCTATTGTACTCTGGCAGAGAGGGCTCATTTGAACAACTGTCAGCCATGGAATTTCATCTGAGTTTCCCAGATAAAATCTCCTGTTTCAGGGACTATATTTACTCAGTGTGTTCAATATGACAATGAAAACTCTGCACGCACTGATCTTTTAAATAATAATAATAAAAAAGCTGCAACAATGAAAATCTCACAGGCAGCCTAATAAGTGGAAAATTAATAAGTGTCAAAAGCAGAAGATAAAATTCTACCCAGTAAAGCAGAAAAGGAGCGCCCCTATTTCTTACAACTGAAACTGCACGAAGACATTGTTCTGCTGTTTTGTATCCAGCTCAGATATTGAATACTACCACGTAGGTTCCCCTTGTCCACCTTCCTTTGGGAGGAGTGCCTTCAAAGAGTGGAGCAGTGCCCTGTACATGCAGAATTTGGACCTCTTTCAAGGGTTTTTGTTTCAAGTGTGCCTTAGCATGCAAGCTGGTATCTGGGAGCTGTTTCTCAGTTAGTAAGAAACCTTTGCTGAAGAGAAGGAGGAAAGGAAGAATAAAGGGGGAGAAGGGACCCTGGCCTGGCAAAGGGGCAGAGCCTGTCTTGGAGGTGTCTGCATGGGGTTTTCCAGGCAGATGGGAACCTGCACTGAAGTGGCATGTAGGTGAGCTGAGCTAATGAGCTCCATGGAGGCAACGGCAGGTTGTGCTCGGTACCATCACGTTATAGCTACACGGCCTCTGATTCGGAGCTGAAGCAGAGCTAGAGTTTAAGGAAGTCTGTGAAGAAACAGCAGAGCTGAATGGGGGGCCCCATCAGTTCAGCCTTTAGCGTGGAAGAGCTCAGAGACTCACTTTTCCTGCAAAGCATTAAGGGCAAGAACGAATGCCCAAATATTTTTTTGAGAAACGCTAGACTGGTGGAGGATAGAGGACTTTGGAGCACCTGAGGTAGGTTATCCAGCAGGAGTCTAAGGAGATGGGGAAGTGGCTGTGGTTGTCAGAAAGATGCAAAATAGAGCCAGAAGTCATGCCTTGCACTCACCCCAAATTACTGCTTGCAAGTAACAGTTCGTGATCCTTCTGGGAGTCCCCTATTAAAAGAAAAGCATCTGAGACTGACTAGCAAACTGATCACAAGCTGAATTATTGATTGTACCATTAAGGCCTTCGTTTGAGACATTATCAGGGTTAATGAAATGATCGAATGCTTCTGCTTCTCTCCAGCATAACCAGCACTGTGTTTCTTTTGAGCTCCACTTTTAGGGTTCAGGTCAGCTCACATCGAACTCAAGAGGGACCAGGCTGCTGCCTGTCATAGGAATAGGTTGGCTGCGGTAGAAATCAAGCTTATGGATGAGATACTAGCAAGACATTAGCTATAGAAGAAAATAGGAAAGTCACTAGGTACTGGTTCATTATACAGTAATTTAGTAATGAAGTCAGAGGCTGTAAATGTGAGTGTATTTAACTCCACATCTTCTAGTCAGTCAGCTGAGGCAGCTGATGTGCAGTTTGCTCCCCTGCACTGCCAGCCTCACCAGATAAGAATCGTTTGTCTCAGTTACACTGAGAGATCAAAACTCACCCAATCCCCCACCCAAACTGCAAGATCAAACAGCAGTAACATCAGTCCTGGGTTTTGTTTTTTGCTTTTTTTTCAGCCAGCTTTGCGATATTTTTAACTCTTTCTCAGCACCATAGGCAAAAAGGAGCTTTATTGTTTGGAGGATGGGGTAAAATAACTTCTACTGCCCTGGTCTGGGAGTGGGAATATTCATCTTTTCTTAGCTGCTGATCCTCTCCCACTGCTCACTCCTGGTGCACAGGTCCCCTCCACACCCCTACAAGGTGACACCCTCCCCACCAACAGGCACAGGCAGAAGTGGCTTTGCACCACTGGAGTGTCGTAGGCAGGGGTTTGGGTCCAATTCCAGCAGCCCATCACCTGCCTCCATAGCCAAGAGCTGGCTCTGACTCTCCTTCTCCATGAATGTGTCTGTGAGACAACTTCAGTGTGAGAAGTCAGCCCCTTGTACACTCTGGTTTGTGCTTTGCTACCTTTTAACTTCTGTTATTTTTCTGTGAAGATCCACAAGAACCGCAATGTTTTTTACATGTAAGGATGCCTTTTCCACATTGACTGGCAGACTAATGGTTAAAAAGAAAACATCACGGCTTCCTCACACCGTTGTTATCTTAACATTTTTAAAGTGTTCCTTAATGAAGTAATTCTGTATCATTTGTTTAAAACATCTCAGAAGTAATTGAATTCACAGTGCTTTGTAAAATTTCCACCAATTGCACATGTATATATATAACTTAACCAACTGTAAATGTAATTTTTCAGAGAGTCCTTCTTCCATTTACGTCCACTGCATCCCAGCAGCTTTTCTTTCCCCACTCCCCTAATTTCCACTACAGCCTCTGCTGTCCTCATTCCTTCCTCCACAGGTCTTGGCTGCCTATCAGCCTGACCCATTTCAGAAGCCACTTTATCTCTGCGCACAACATCTATCTCACTGGAAATAATGGAAGATGGTAGCCACCGTTATTAGTGCTCATTTCACATCCCTATTTCAGAAAAAAAATATATGGGACAAGGGGTGATAATGCTGGCTGCATGTTTCTTGGTGGTCATGGTTCTTGGCCTCTGTGGACATTATGCATCAGCCTTGAGACAGCCCCTCACCATGGCCCTCGTACTGAGGGCCAAAAGTCCCCCATCACTCCAGCAAGTCCTACTTCACACAACTACCATGGTTCTGGGAAAACTCATGCTCCCTGCTTTGTATCACTTTTTTCCCTTCTGGATTGAAAATCCTGGTGAAAATCCAAATCCAGGCTTGGATGGGCTGTAACTACAGAGAAATTAAACTTCAGAGATAGCCTGGGAGGCAATGGAAATAAACACTGATTATGAAAGAAAGCTGATCTCTCTCACTGCAACTGCAGCTGCAGAGAGGTACAGAGACCGGACGGGGCCATGAGCAAATGAGGAAGGTGACATGAAGGAAGCAGAAAGTTTTAGAGGGATTTTTTAAGAGGGATTTTTGCCACTCAGTAGAGTAAGTGAAACATCAGTATTTGGGAGGCTTTGCATGGAATGGACATCATAAAGGGGACATGTTCAATTAAGGGATTGCAGCAGTTAGTTCAAGTAACTTTGTTTTTCTAAAAAGAAGAAACTTTTAAAAATTACTTTACTGCTGACCAGTTCTTCATGCCCTTTGCCTTTGATTTCAACCCATTTAACTTGCAAATATCTTGCTCCCAGTGGTTTTCTGCTGACAGTTCGCCTGTTGAGAATCCAAACTCACAGGTCTCTCCAGGGTCTCCTCTCTGCTCTTTGCAGGGGAGGGGAAAGGCAGCTGTCTACAGCCGCTTTTATCTCTATAATTTTGTTATGCTTTGTAGCTTTTTTGGCTGCCACTTCATTTTCTCCAAGGTCACCTCTGTAATGAACGCAGAAGCCCAGGGCAGGATTCAGACTCTCACCTTAGGGGATTCAATCCATTTGCCAATGCACAGGTAGATAGTGAAACGGGGGGGGTCCTACTTGGCTTCCAGCTACCATTCTAGGTATAGGGCTCCTGTAGGTCCCAAACTGCACACACCAAACCTACAAGGATGTCTCCAGCAGCATTTAATCTGCAACAAGGTTCCTATATATAGGCAAGTGGCTCAAACCTTTGTTGGATCCTCATCCTTGGAGCAATATGTATTTGCTTAAAAAAAAATCTGTATTTGAGGAGGTATGAGCCAGAATATTTATTCAACACTGGACCATGTGGCAAGAGATTTTGTCCTGCTACTGGAACTGATGCAGGGAGATAAATCTGCTTACCCCCAGCTTTTCATCAGTCAATCAGCAACCTTTAGAGAAACAAAATATTTATTGTCCCTACTCTGATGACATTCGTTCTCCAACAGCTTTTCTTGATATATTTTTCCTTATTCACTCGTAAATGCTGTTCACACCGGGGGGGGGAAAGAATGGAATTTGAGCATTGGCAAGGATTTTTGGATGTCTAGCAACGCAGACAAAGCAGATTAACCAAAATGATCCCTGCACATCCCAAAATGCCAGAGATTGATGTTGTCAGGGCAGTGCTTGCAGTGCAAGTGATCTGTATCCTGCTGATCTTGTGCAATGCAACAGATGCCTTTGATGTCTTCCCTTGGAAAATATAAACTGAGATGATGCAAGTGCATGGGACCGCTCTTCTGGTCCAACTTGGGCTGAAAATGAAAATATTTCTCTGAGGAAGATAAATTCTTTGGATGAATAAAAAGGACTGGGAAATAAATTTCAAAGGTTGAAGGGTTTCATTTTTGTTTTTGAACTGGCCAGAAACTTTTTGTATTAGGCAGTTCAAAGTTAAACTTCATTTTTATGTATACCTGGGAAGTATCACCTCAGGCATCTGCTTTTCCTGCTGTCAGAGATTGGGCTTGCTTAGTCTTTCCTCCTGGCTTGAAGCAGCCATTTTTGCATCCCTGTGCCTTGAGAGGGGTAGTCACTTCAGGATCTTGTAGTCCCAGTATCATTTCTGGGGTGGGACTTGCCTCCAGATAAATGTCTACATTATAGATGTCTATGGTTGGTTAGGACATGACTCACTGCCTCCTCACTTTTGCCCTCCCCTAGACCTGTACAAAAGAGATGTTACTGCCACACACATTTGTTGTCAGATATAAGGTGTTAAGGGACATGAGAAGCTCAAATACTATAAATCCTTCAAGGTAAAAGGGACATATAAAAATCTCCATCTTGTCCCAGTTTCTTCTTGTACTGGAGCTCACTGGGATGCTGTGCGTCTTACTGGTCTCTGCTGATACCATCCTTCCCTCCCTTGCAGGTAAAATCTGTTACCTGCTCAGGGACACAACATTTGTGATTGATTAACTCTGTTTTAAAACAGCTCTTTCACAGAGCACAAATTCTCCTGGATTTATCTGTCAAGCCAGAAGCTTTAGAGAAATACTAAAGTTTCCAGAGAGAATAGGGAGGGATGTATGTACAGTGAAGATGACAAAAGGAGTAGAAGAGGGAAAAAAGGCAATTTTAAGATGGAATATTTCTTTCTATGGTTCAAAACAAGAGTTGGATCCTAAAGAAGAAGATATTATTCCTTGAGAGAGCATCTGAGTTTTGCTATTCCAGCAAGAGAGAAGTCAATAGCTTAGCTCCAGGCAATTATGTTACCAGTTTATTCTGTCTTTCTTTCCCTCTACTTTCTTTTCCTCTCTGTCTTTGTAAAGTTCTAAGTAATTTTCAATGAAGAAAGGAGAAACATGATTTTAAGATGAGTTGGGGTTGTGCCTTGAGGCAGAAGCAATGCTCAGAAAGCACATTTTAATGAATACAAAATATTACACCATGAAAATCAGCAGCTGTTGCTACTGCTTTTTTTTAAGCTATGTTAATTTTTGTTGCTTTTAAATACTCTTGTTTCTGGGAAACCACCTCACACACTGTAATTGAAATTGGCTCTTCATATCCCATTTTGTCCCTGGCAGGTTTAAAGTGTTCTTAAAATCTAAAAACTCTGCTAAGGAAAGGCAAGGTGCACCTGATAGCACATCCTTCAGCATTCCTTTGGGCAAAAGACTTCATGAAATGCATTCAGAAAAATAAAAGCATTGAGGCAGGGTACACACTGAAACTGGCAGGGGGGTATGGTGGATATATTGGGATGTGAGGTAGTGGATGAGAGGATCTGGAAGGGTTTTTCACAAGTGAGAAGGATATTTAATGGACTGTGGGAATTAGAGGATCTATTTCACATAAATCCACCTTGGTCTGAATCACTTCTGGCATCCAGCATTTTCCAGGACAGGGATTACAACGCTTGTTCCCAAATTTTTCAAGACTCTGGTACCCAGATGCTTTGTAACCACCTTCCCAAATGTCACCTGTCCTGTCCTTCTTTCTTCCTCTCCTAACTTTTTTTCCAGCAATAACCAGCAGTGGTACACATACATACTCCCCCCCTCCAGCAAACAGAGGGTCTCGGTACCTTATCACAGAGTGTTTCAATCCTCTTAGTCGAAGACCTGTATGTGCTTTTGGAAAGCAACAAACCAAACCCCACGTGTATCCTTCTGGGCAGGGCCACCCTTTTCAGCTACAACTGACAAAGCTCTGACTGTGTATTTATCAGTTGTATTCTCCCTTTGAAGATCAGTTTGCTCTTAAGTTTTAAAAGATGTGTATCTTTTCTATCTTTTTTTCCCCCCATTACTTGCTTAGCACCTTCTCTTACCTCGCAGGATTTGTACTAGTAGCTGAGCAAGCCATGTGGCTTCAGCATAAAGATCAGCATACAGCTTAACTATAGTTTAAGAAGCACTTTTATACTAAATCATTGTGTCTCTGATATGAAAATATACTTGCTGTTCCTCTGACATAAATCCCTCTTTGCCTCTTTAATCTGCTTTCTTTGGCTCCTCAACTGAGTGAAACTTGGCCAGATCTGAGTACTGGGTCCACAGGGAGAATGTTAAAGAAGAAACATTTAAATGCTATTAAAGACAAAGCTTTTGACTCTTCACCTACTTGATTAACACTGCTTATAACTGTTCATTAAATAAGGAAGATCAGGAGGCTACAAGAACCAAAGTCACTGCTAAAGTTTATGGACTGAATTGCAGCAACACACATGTCCCGTTCCCTTTTCTGTTGTCGTCTACTCTAGCCTTGCCTATCCCTTAGACTGTAAACTCCTCTGTGCACAGATCTGTAGTGCTCAAGTACTGTTCACATCTTTCATCCTACATAAATAATAATACATCACAGTAATAAAGCAGCTGTTGTGAGTTAATTCCAACCAAACTGCAATCTACCCCCATGCAACTAGATGTCTGCACAATCACTCTTGATAATAAGTCCTGGGAAATGCTGTGCAATAGTCTCGGTGCTTGATTAATTTTTATTTCATAACAAGTCATTATTAATGGGCCAGATGCTGATAAGTTTGCTCATGGTGAGGACAGTCTGACTGCAAGAGAAGCGGCATTAAAAGGAAGGAAAGTGCAACTGAGGTAGCATTTCCAGTGCGTTGCTGCCAGAATAAAACAGCTAGTGAGTCAAACAAAATAAGATCAGCTTTTAGAAGCAAGCACAATGACTCGCTGCCTCGAAGGGATAATGTTCTTCTTTTAGTTTCTTGTGTCATGCAGCAAAAGAACAGTGAAAAGTTCCCAGAATATCTGTGCAGGGAGTTAACGTTTCCAGAAAGAAAAAAAAAAAAAAAAG